>OX421498.1:38857442-38932442 GCA_949126835.1 Anisus vortex
AAGACATAGAGAGAAATAGAGAGAGAGAGAGAGAGAGTGTGTCAGGGAGTAAGATACCAGAGAGAGATCGAAATAATGAAATAAAGAGAGGAAGATAGACATAAAGAGTGAGAGAGAAATCGGAGGTAGAAAGGGAGAAGGCGGAAAGAAAGAGAAAGAGAGAGAGTGGAAGATGAAAAAAAGCAATACCTTGAAATTAAAGAGATAAAGATTATATAATATATAATGTAAACAAAGGACCATAAAACGTTATATGAAATTCAAAGGAACAAGATGTCACAAATAAATATGCAGGTTTAAAAGAACAAGAGTATTGTCCAAATAAATAGTTTGACACAATTAAGTACCATTGTGTTAAAGGTTTTAATCAAAGTCTCTCCATTCAGTTCCATTAGTATACTAGAGAAATTATCTAGAAACTTCTTATCAAAGAATGACAGCTTAGCCTTATATAAAAAGTAAGGTACCCGTCATACCAACTTGATCATAGTGCCGGTGAAGCAGAAATAGAGAGTTAAATAATGCAAACAAGACGGTTATCAAATAAACAAGTGTTTATTTCATTGAGAAACACAATAAACGATTATAATACTTGATATTGGGTCACATTTTTCGTATTCCCTAAATACGCACACAAAACACTGCTTATAAATATATAAATACTCTATCTTTCCGCCTGGCATCCGTGTATGAAATGAGTTAACAAACCAGAACAAAAAATAAAAAAACAACTTAACATAATTTAAAACCGTTATCGAAATGCCAGACTAGACTAACACCTCGGATAAGCGCAGGACGCACAAATCTTCTATGTAGACGGGTCGTCTGGAACAGACAAGATAAGAAGCATTAAATAAAGAAACGGTATAACTGCACAATATAGGAAAATCAAATAATTACACAGTCTCTCAGTTACTGTTGTTTCCATACAATACATTTCCATCGAGCTCCATTACAAAGAATTCACTGTGCAAAAAAAACAACAACAACATCATGAAATCCATATCAACATCAACACCAAATCCACTATTTGCCCCCGCTGGGCGTAAAGCACTAGATCACTAGATCTAGGTATAACAAAAACATCATAGTATAAAAAACTAAAATCACTTCAAGTGCAAGGGGACACAACTCACTTTATGAGTTATCCGCCCACCGTTCTCAAAGGTTTGCGAGGTAAAAGGGGAGGTACATTTTTTCTTTTCTTTTTCTTGAGAGAGGAGGGCGGAAAAGGGTGGCTTTGGTTTAGGGTACAGCTGTTGATGTGCTGGGCGTCAAACAGATGCATGTGGCTTCGAGAGCTCGCCCCAGCAGTAAAGACAGAAGGAGAACATAATTATATACTCCTATGCTTATAGGTGTGTATGTAGGTATATATTACTAAGTACAAAAGGTTAAACAGGTAAGCAGTAGGTGAGCTGCTAGGTATTCTTTACTTAGTTAGGTGATACTTTTTAAATAGACAAAAAGGAAAAAAAAAATATCAACACGGTCAGTAGAGATGTCAAGGTGAGAAGCACCAGGAAAATTTCTGATGAGTTTTTTTTACAGGCGAGTTGAAAAGGTGAGCGCGTTTGTATGGGACTATGTATAGGCCTTTGTTTCCTGTGTTAATAGGTGCAACATATATGTAAAAAAAAACTACAACAAATTTTATGTCGTATAACGCGGAGACGATCTTGTTCTATGATTTCCACGACATTCTGTGCCATTGTTTTGTAGTTATGAATTAACATTTAATTGTTTGCTTTTTCTCTTGTTACACGTTACAGACGCTCCTTCTATAAAGAAGATTGTTGCGTCCTACGCTTATCCGTGGTCTGAGTCTTAGTCTTACATTTCGATTAGTGTATTAAATGATGTTAAGTTGCTGGTTTTTCTGGTTTGTTCAAGTAACCCATTCCGTGCCCGGATGCCACTCGGGAAGAAAGAGTACTTGTATGCATGTGCTCTCGCATAAGGGATAAGGAAAATGTTTTTGTCCTTATGTTTATCTGAGCCTTGCCACAGGTTGTTATTGTGGTGAATTTCTAAATTAGAGCTCAATGCCTTTTGTACTATTACAACTTTTCTCTTTGCCCTTCTGTTCTCTAGTGTGGGGATCGGCAACCTAAGGCACGCGTGCCAGACTTGGCACCCAGAGCGATTTTCAATGGCACGCAAGATATCTCCAAAAAAAAAAAAGAGATTTTAATGCAAGTCAACAACGTACCAGGCAATTCAAGTCTCTTCTACAAGAAAGTGTTACTGAGAAAAAAGATCTGATGTTGTACACAATGCTCATTGCCTTAGACGAGGTTAAGTCTTGCAAAGATTCATTTCTGGTATGGAAGAAATTAAGATGTTTCTTGATTTTTAAAAAACAACGTCTTCTGATATTGAATGAGGAGAACTGACTGTTGAAGCCGATGTTTCTGAATGACAAAGCCACACATTTCAGTCAGTTGTGCTTGCATTTACAAGGAAAGGTTTGGACCACTGGAATGGATTTGCATTGAAACTGGATATATCTTGCCGTAAAATCAATTAGAAAACGTTTAATTATTTCACTAATTTAAGTCGTATTAAGATAGATAGATAGATTCTTCGGTAGCCTTCCGTCTCGCGAGACGATGGTGCATCACCGTGGGTTGAGGTTGCATTTTCTTGTGCGGCTGAGCAGGCCTATCCTTGAATGGCAGTCTTTATCACAGCTTTTACACGCGTGTTCTGTGATTTCCATTTTCTTCGACTTTCTTCTAGCTCTTTTATCTACGGTCTCCCCATCCTTCTTTACTCTGCTATTTCTAGATAGATAGATAGATAGATAGATAGATAGATAGATAGATAGATAGATAGATAGATAGATAAGTAGGTAGATAGATGGATAGATGGGATTTTTCAGAAGAACTTTGAAGTACTCAAAGTAAAGCTTTCCAAACAAAGGCAAGACTTTAAATTCATGAACTCGTGTTTTCAAACCCCATTAAGCCTGACTGGCTTGATCTTAATACAACCTACTTAGATCTGAATCTTTTTAAAGGAGGTATACTTTAATTTTAAAATGCAACAATTTGAATTTACAATATAAAAAAATAGGGTATCAAAAAATCCAAAATATGTAAGAAAGCTGCCTAGGAAAGTAATCTGCTATTCTCAACTGCTAGGCATTCACATTACTTTCAGCTTTTGGTTCAACTTACAATTTGTGAACAGATTTTATCGCACATGAAAGCTGTTTCAAGCAAACAAAGAGGTAACTTACACTTGACCACTCAGAAGTAACTATATATGTATCTGCCATTAAACAATTATATTCGAGCATTCAAGACAAGACGCTCATAAATTGATACAGACTAATTACATACAAAAGAGTTTTTATGTTCACCTTCTTAAATTAGGCATAAAATAATGTATTCTTAAACAAATTGTATTTGTATTATTAGTTCATTAATGTAAGCGGCTTTTAAACTAGCATTATCAAGCACAGTGGGCGATCGGCAGTGCATTAGGCTGATGTACCGAAGGTCCTGGGCTGGAATCCTGTTGGAGGCTTGGATTCGTTCCTGGGTTTGGAGGCGTCCATAAGTGTACCCAGCTCTGAGTACCTTTCGTTGCGGTAGTTTATCTGGGCTTTGTGCTGTCCACACAATGCTCTAGTATGCCGTGGCCACACCAAAATGATGAACGCTGATTTTACCGGCCCTATGGATCAATTTGGTTCGATGGGATACTTTACTTTACCAAACTAGCATTATATTATGCAATTGTTGTAATTATTAATGTTAAAAAAATAAACTTCTTAAATGGACAAACAATTTAGGCAGGAAATGTTTATTAACCACTGTTTAACGTAAATTATTGTTATACTTCTAATTACATCTTGAAATTAATACCATAATGCTGGATTTGTAAAAAAAAACAACATTAACTAAAAAGTAATATTAGTTATATTACAAACACGTTTTGTTTTTCATCACTAAAATCAAAATGAATTTGGAAAATTTAATTTAAAGGTAGATAATTTATAATTAACCCGTTTTCTTTGCGTTAACATGGTTTAATGAATTTAATGTTTCTAATTTTTTTTTTTTAAATAATGTCTTACAATATATAAAATTATCAAATTATTAAAGGTAGTTAAAAACTTTATAACTATTATATATCTAATTAACTTATATTTACATTTTTAAACCTTACATTAACTACCCAGCTTGTATGATCACTAGGTATCAATTCAGCTTAACAACAATGTGCGATCACTGAACACGTTCGCTTTACACTTTTAAAAGAAATCTCAGTAAGGCTGAGATCTAAAATTTAAATATAATGAGCTAATAGCAGGTGTACGAATTTTTCTTGACAACTATATTAACCCTTCCCGTACCGACCTACTTCTATCTATGCTGCCTTCAGTTTCGCTATATACGCGCCCGGGACTGTAAGGGTTAAAATTATTACACACTAATCCTAAAAGTGCAATTTATATAATACATTTTGAATTAGATCTATTTGTACTACAGACCAATGCAAAAAAAAAAATGTCTTATAAGGTTGGCACACTGAATGATTTAGAAATCATAGTATGGTACACTATTAGCAAAAGGTTGCCGACCCCTGCTCTACTGTATCTAGCTATTGGTGTTACTCTTGTCAGTTGTGAATGTTCACTTACTAATGAACCTGGCAGCTCTTTTCTCATTTTGATTAATTCTTCTAATTTTTGTGTGTGTTTTTTTAGTAGTATGTTGAACAATATGTGAATTATTATTCGAGTATCCATTAGGCCCTATATTTATTATGTGTGTTCGTTCGTGTTTGATTGTTAAGGTTTGTGTAAAGTCTATATATGTACAGATATATACATGTACACAAGTCAGCTTGGCAAAATAATCGAGACCCATTGTGCATCTCGCAAATTTTTTTGAAGATTACACGGTGCTTTACAGGAGTTTTCGTCCTGATTCGTCTGCCTGCGCTGCTGCTGTTGGCGATGTCGAGAGGTGCTGTCAAACGGTGAAGGCATGGATGGCTGCAGACAGACTTAAATTGAATGAGGACAAAGACAACAGAGGCAATTATATGTGGGTTCGGATGTCAGTCATCGGAAGGTCGCTATTACATCAATCAAAGTTGGGGGTTCAGAGACCTTGACCTATTTATTGAAAATTAACTGACAATGGTTCCACATATCAGTGCTGTGGTTAGGGCTTGTTCGTCTCATCTATGCGCCCTGGGTAAGCTGCGACCTCAACTCAATAGAAGGACGGCCACTACCGTAACAGTCTCTCTTATCCTGTCGAGGTTGGATTACTGCAACAGTTGCCTGTGATGTTTGCCCCAGAACCAGCTGCGGAGATTACAGAGAGTGCAGAACGCTGCGACGCGCATTGTTTCGGGGGTGAGGAGGCAAGATCATATCTCCCCAACTTTAAGGGATCTCCACTGGCTCCCGGTGATAAAGCGAATAAATCACAAATATATGTACGGATAATGTACGAATGTATAAACGACAGTGCTCCTTCCTATCTTCGAGAACTTTTTTCAAAGTCTGAGCCATCATGGGAACTGCGCTCTTCATCACAGTCACTTCCAGTGTGGCTGGACACAAAAAGGTACCTTGGGATGCGCTCATTTGAATCTGTGGCGCCTTCTTTATGGAACAGTTTACCGCAGACACCGAGAGAATATGAGACAAGAGATTCTTTTTAAAAAGAACTTAAATACCTTTCTCTTTGACTAGTGGCTGTGTGTCTTAGATATTAATACGTCTGCCACTGCAATTCACTCCAAGAGCACGCTGAGCATGCTACATTTAATAGCATGGATAGAAGCGCTATAAAAATGACCACTATTATCATGCCGTATGTAAGTTTTTATGTATGAATGTAAAATGTATATATTGTGTACATTTTACTAATAGTAAATGAGTGTGTAATTCTATGTGTGGTTGAAGTTTGTAAATACATGTATCACATGTATGTGTAAGCATAGCTTTATGAGAGCCTTCTCTACATCTGGCCCCAAAAGTATGGAATCTTGTCCACATCCAGCTCAAGCAGACAAGTTGTATCAATACTTTAAAAAAATAATTTAACCCTTACAGTCCCGGGCGCGTATATAGCGGGACTGAAGATAGCATAGATAGAAAGTAGGTCGGTACAGGAAGGGTTAAGAGCTCATTAAGGGGCACGGTGGAGGCAGCGCATTCGACTGGCGATCCGAAAGTTCTGGGTTCGAATCCTGGTGGAGGCTAGGATTTTTTCCCGGGACTTGAGGGTGTCCTTAAGTTTACCCAGCTCTGATGGGTACCTGACATTAGTTGGGGAAAAGTGAAGGCGGCTGGGCATTGTGTTGGCCACACATCCCCTAGTATGGTCAGTTTGGTCCGAAGGGTACTTTACTTTAAAAACTACATTCATTTGTTCTGTCTTAAATTTGTCTTAAAGTATTGAGATCATCAATGAGCTCAATATCCTTTGATGTAATCAACAATTTTTTTCTATCATCTATAGCCAACTTATTAGACTAGAGAACTGTATCCGTGCTCTCTGCATGTTTTAGTTCCACAATGTTAAATGCGCTCTGAGCTTACATTTTGTTTTTTTCTATGTAAAAAGGTATTATTATTATCTGTCTTTATTCGGATCCTTTATATATACACAGAGCCTTTACAAGCTTATGTAGCGCCCCAGGGTAAAAGTTTCAGCGCCGCCCCCTTGCATACTGTAACTGCTTGTTTAGTGCTTTATTTGCTATATTTAGTCTACATTCGCCGCCCCCTGTAAGTGTCGCCCCGGTCATATGCCCCCCTCTGCCCGCCCCTATGTGAGGGCCCTGTATATACATAATATACATTGTATTCTCCTGAGACCGTTATTTTTACGGACACCTGGTACATTTTTTCTTTATAATTATCATCCCCCGTCCAAAGCATTATAGATAGTTCAAAGGTCAGGTTTGTCTCTGACGTCAGGTGTTTCTTGGCCATTTAACAGGTGCTGTTTCTGTCCAATTATTCTCCTGATAATTAGTGTAGCCGATTGGTGTGTATTAAACGTGTACAAATTAGGACCATGAACACTGGTTTACTCGTAAAATATTTTATTAATGCAATATATAAGCCAGGATCTAGACTACAGAACTAAAAATAAGCTCTTAAAATATTAATGCATTTTGCTTTTTTTTATATAGCCTATATGAAAGTGTGCGCTACTAGCTTATTAATAACTCTATATAAACGTGGTTACGTGAATATAATATTTATTCACATTACTTTGTACGAAATATAAATTAACTGCATTTAATGGTAATCAATTAAATGTTTCCAATATTGTAAGCTAACTGTGAGCTAGATCTAGTAATTTCTTGAACTCTTGCAAAGGCAAAAGGGAAAAAAAGGAGGCAAATGCGCGGAACACAATGCAAGGGAAGTAAACACAAAAATAAAAGCACTGCATCAAGGAACCAGAGTTGTCTTAATTATGCTATTCGCTTTCCTGTTATCCCAGAAACGGAAATTGTTTGTTAGATTTCAAGCTAAGCTTCGTATCCATTTTTTCGCTCATTTCAACTAACATTTTTTAAAGTGTGTTTTTAAAAAAGAAACATCATTTTTAAAAGTGTTAAGAATAGAATATGCCAATATTTATTTGCACAAGTACATGTGCTAGTGGTAAAGAAAACGCCCACTCAGAAACCATTTACAGTAAAATATGTAGCCTAAAAACATATAGATTACATAAATATAAATCTATCTCTAATTTTTATATGTTTAACTATTTAACTATATTTTCTCTATCTATTGTTGTGTCTACGTACCAACTTATTTATCGATCTATCTGTTCCGCTATCTATGTCTATTTTGTATCTATCTTTTTATCTGTTCAGCTATCTATCGATGAGGATATCTATATATCTATTTATCTATACAATTTTCTATCTACGTATGTTATCATCTATTTATCTATAATTTATATCTATCTATCTATCTATCTATATATATATATATATATATATATATATCTTTAATACATCTATATCTTTCTTACTTTGTATCTATAATCTCTCTAACTCTTTCTATCTATCTATCTATCTATCTATCTAATCTATCTATCTATATCTACATATTTATCTATCTATCTACATATCTCTCTCTCTCTCTCTCTATCTATCTATCTATCTATCTATCTATATCTACATATTTATTTATCTATCTATCTATCTATCTCTCTATCTATCTATATCTACATATTTATCTATCTATCTATCCATGCATTTATCTATCTAATAATATATGTATTTCTATTGATCATCTTACCCTAGCTCCAGGAATAGTGCCCCAGTGGTCATGTTGGTAGTAGCCCCAGTACTGGCCGTAGCGGTCACAGGGGCGATAGCTCATTATGACGTCATCTGTCACGGTGAGTGGCACTCCATCCGCGAAACAAGTAACGAGCGTCGACTGCAAGCTTGGCACCGGCAGACACAACACACACAGTCTCTCTCTAAATCCACATTATTTTAATGAACACATAACTCCTCTTTTGTACAAACTAGATACAATAAATTGTCTCCCCTGATTTGTCCTTGTTTTTGTTGGCCTATGTTGATATTGTTTTGTTTTTTATAGGCTCTGCTCTTTAGTTGAAAAAAAGTCAATTAATGAACAGTCGCAAAAAGAAAAATGTTCATTGGACTATTCAGGTACAATTTAAAGAATTGAACACATCTGAAAATTGACTGTGTAAGAATTCTTGATTTCCTTACAGATTAACTACTGTAACACATTAGTAATATATAAATATAATATTGACTAAATCTTGAAAAAAAAAAAAAACAACTAACAGCAATCTACGTATTAGCGGGGGAAAACGCTGTTAGCAAGAAATTATTGGACAGAATAAATTTACGGGAGTTATCTTTTCTTTGGGATAGAGAGAGAGAGAGAGAGAGAGAGAGAGAGAGAGAGAGAGAGAGAGAGAGAGAGAGAGAGAGAGAGAGAGAGAGAGAGAGATTGAAAAGAACTAAGCACGTGCGTAATTCTCCCAGCTTATGTTTGGTTTCATTTTGTTTAGAGAGTAAATGTCAGTGGAGGGCCGTATTTCGTCATCAAAATACGAGCCGGGTTCGGAGGGCAGTCTAATATGAGCGATCTTTGATTGTTTATGCGAGAGTGGTAGGCTATACGCATTTCCCCTCCTAAATCTTTCTCTCTCTCTCTCTCTCTCTCTCTCTCTCTCTCTCTCTCTCTCTCTCTCTCTCTCTCTCTCTCTCTCTCACTCTCTCTAACATAGACCATAAAATATCTGTTAAAAAAAAGAAATTCAAGAGTTTCTTCAAACGATTTAAAAATAACAGCCAGGCCTAGAGATGAGTCATAAAGTTTGGCGAACGTATGTTTAGGCGCCCTAGACAGAACCCCCACTCCCATTCCGCTAAACGTACCTAATGTTCCTCCCCCTCCCCACCCCTCTTTAATACTTTTTTTTTTGTTTCCCTTTAAAGGCTTGAAGATTACAACCATATAGTTTTATTTTAAAGAAATAGGGTTAATTTTTAAACAATTCTGTTGGAAGGACAAGATTTTGCGATCCTTTAAAAAATATACGCCTTTGGTTGTAAACATTGTATGTTGCAACACTATCGTGGGTTCCGCCTTATAATGTGGGCCTAGTCATGTGTAAGGATTACAGGAACAAGGGAGAAATAGAGAGAGGAAGGGGAAGAGAAGAGATGGGTTCACAGAGAGTGAGTGAGAGAGAGAGAGAGAGAGAGAGCTTGGGGAAGGTAGGTATGAAAGAACGAGAAGGGAAAAGAGTTATGATGAGGGAGCGAGAGAGAGAACGGGAAAAAAATGGGGGGGGGGTGAAGAAAAAGGGGGCGAAATAAGCTAGAAGGATTAGGAAACTGAAAACTGCCGGAGAGAGAAATAGATAGAAAATCATTATACAGAGGCTTAGAAGCAAATTAGTTAAATAATCCCAAAACAACTAAGTTGAAGCAATATTTTATATATGTTAACATTTAAACACTTGTGATTAGTCATATGGGGCACAGTGGACGAGCGGTAGCGCGTTCGACTGGCAATCCGAAGGTTCTGGGTTCGAATCCTGGTGGAGGCTAGGATTTTTTTCTCAGGACTTGAGGGTGTCCCTGAGTCTACCCAGCTCTGATGGGTACCTGAAATTAGTTGGGCATTAGTAAAGACGGCTGGGCATTGTGCAGGCCACAGTTCACCTAGGATGCCATTGCCACAGAAATTGGTGATCAATTTTGTCCGACGGGATATTATATTACCAAAGATAGAAAACCATTGTTATAAAAATGTAACAATATATATTGTATTTTAATAAGAATTTGCAAGAGGGCTATAATTTATTTAGACAATAATTACATTGTTGATAAAAAGTCCCTATTTGCTATTTAATCGTCGGCTACTTCAGTGCAAAAAGTTTTCTCTCTATATATATATATATCCTATACTTCTAGAAATTACGGTATGGCACTCTAGCAACGGCCGATGGGTTACTTAATGATGACGGTTCGGCTCTCTAACAATTACAGATCGGCCTTCATACGATGACGAATCGGCCCACTTATGACAAAGACCGACTATGTCCCAAAAATAAGTCATTTCAATGGCGCGGAAAAAAAAGAAACTATTTCACAAATTTTTCATAATTATATTTTCTTCGTGTTTTTTTTCGATTCAATGCGAAAAGAAAAAAAAAAGAGACTACAACTGGGGGATTTGACGCCATGGACTAAAGTTACTGCAAAAAAAGGTCTGAACGGTTTGAGAACCACTAAGCAAGAGCTAGATTGTTACATTTTAGAGTTTGACACATTACAAAGATAAGCAAAGTCCAAGCAAGGTTCCCTTGATAACTGATTAAACTTGGGCACAAATAATGATAAACACTATGCATTGAGACAAGGTTGTCTAAAAATAGAAATGCTAAACAAGATGGCAGGTGGACTCATTGTGGTGGAGACTATCTTGATTTGACATTTTGATATTACAATATTATATATATATCTATCTATCTATATATATATATATATGTGTGTGTGTGGGGGGGGGGATACAACGAATAGCTTTGTAAAGAATACCTTACAATCAGTGCCGGCTCAAGGTACTGACGCCTCGGAGCAGTTGCACAGGGCGCCATGTTAATAAACAACGACCCCCACATCATACCTTAAATTCTTTGTTTTCTTTACTATTTTCCCAGAAAAAAAATTTTGAATCATATTTTAAAAGAGCGCCAAAGGTGAGTATGCCCCGCAGGGCGCCAAAAAAACAACAACACAACAACAACAGCAAGCATTGTGTTGGCCACAAATGCCCTAGTATGCCGTGGCCACAGAAATTGGCAAACGTTGCATCACTGGCACTTTATTTACTTGATAGCCTTATACCGTATACAAACAGATAGAAAGTTATTTAGTTAGATAGATAGATAGATAGATAGATAGATAGATAGATAGATAGATAGAGATCCATAGATTGATATGTTTTTGCAATGAAAACCAAAAGAGAATATAATTCATTAGAATAAGAAAATAAACCGGAAGTACTAGTTTGATCTACCTCATTCGCGCTCCTTAGCGGTGCATGGCTACAAAAACTGCTTCGCATAACATACTCGTAAGTTTCAGCTAGACTAGTAAACTTTAAAAAAAAGACCATTTCACTTCTTTAATTCTTAGCCTGCTAATTAATTTCAACAAACTCGAATCGACGTTCTGTGGTAAACAAATCTTTCAACTTTCAAACACACGCGGATTCGATTAAAGAGTGTACGTAGATTCACGCGCTTACAGAAGCACGGGCTAGCACACGGAAGGGAAACGGACAACATCCACGTCTACTAACGTATGTAGAAGACTATGCAAATTACATGTCTGCGTTCAGAGTTCAGAGTTCACACAGCAGGGAGTCTAGAAAATAAATGGGCGCATGCAAAGGTTCAATTAAGTGAACTGGCGCGCAGGTAAGTAGATGGAAGATTTTGATGATGGGATTAATATCCACGTCTGGCTAATTGGGGTATTGTTTGATGTAGCCTACCATATTTTTTTTAATGAATGAGGCAGGTGGGAGGGAAATGAGTTTATCCCAAACCTGATTGCTAATATATTTTTTCAATGCATATTCTTGATCTCTCTACATATAATATCTTTATCTATCTATCTATCTATCTATCTATCTATCTATCTATCTATCTATCTATCTATCTATCTATCTATCTATCTATCTATCTATCTATCTATCTATCTATATATCTATATATCTATATATCTATATATCTATATATCTATATAATATATATATATATATATCAGTCTATCTATCTATGTAATTTATCTATGTAATCTATCTATGTATTCTATCTATCTATATATCTATCTATCTTTTTATCTATCTATCTATCTATCTATTTATCTATCCATCTATCTATTTATTTATATGTCTTATCTATCTAACTATTTCTATCTCTCTGTCTATATAATTGGGCGCGATAGTCGAGCGGCAGCTCGTTCGACTGGCGCTCCAAGGATCATGGGTTCGAATCCTAGTGCAGACTAGGATTTTATCCCAGGATTTGAGGGTGTCCCTGAGTCTACCCAGCTCTGATGGGTACCTGACCTTAGTTGGGGTAAAGTAAAGGCGGCTGTGCATAGTGCTGGCCACACAATCACCTAGTAAGCCGTGGCCACGGAAACTGGTGAACGCCGCTTCACGGGCCCTATTATAGGTAGCCTACCTACCTGCCTACGTGCCTACCTACCTAAAGACCATTTATCTATTGCTTTATGGAATGGCATTATGTATTATGTAGCCTAGGCCTATTTATTTTCCGCGTTAGTCCCGCCAAAAAAATTTCCTTCCAACAACAACGTGACATTTATGAAACGAGCAAAAAAAAACATAATGGTCAATTTAACCTAATATATAAACCGCTTAGCTTTCAATGAAGGTCAAGGCGACACGAACATAGCCTACATAAGAATGCAGCAACCAATTTTTAGTGCATTTAAAAATCCTGGCGCCTCTTCTGTTTCCGTTGTTTCAATGTTGCCTATTGTATGGCTTGGCCCGTGTCTTAGATCCCATCAAGCTACAAAACTATTACTGTTCTCTTCTTCACTTTATCTTCTGCTTCATTTATGTATAGGCTAGGGAAGTTGGATGGGCGGGGCGTTGTTCTGCCATGAACAACAAAAACAAAGGGCAGGCTATTCTGCATTCGTTAATCAATGTTTAGAGTTATCTTAATGTTTAGTTGGGAGTAGTGATACATTTTGCATGAATAAGTGAGTCTCTATTTCCTGGTTTCAAGTTTCGAGACGACGCCAGGATACAAACATGAAAATGTATCAGTGGTTAAAATAGATTGAGGTAAATGTATGAGTTTAACAGTGACACTGTGACATGACACACAAAACTGAACTTTCGATACGTTTAAAATAGTGGTAATGTGTTATAGACAAGGGGTTGGCAACCTTTTGCTAATGGTGGGCCAAACTGGGATTTCTAAATCACTCAGCGTGCCAATAGCCTAAAAGTCAACCTGCTCTATTATACTTGTTTTATTATTTTGTATAGGACAATTAATTTAACTCCGTAGCAAGGCCAAGACTAAAAGCAACGGAAATCTATAGAGAAAATCATTAAAGCGTTTTAAATTTAATAAAATAAATAACATGTTTGTGATTATCATCCTTTTTATTTGTATTTATACCAAATATAAAATTTTATTACCAAACTTTCAAATTTATGGTAACTATTTTGTAATTATTATCATTTGGTTATCAATATAAGGATCTAGCAACTGATAATATTGATTATTATATTTTGTTCTCAGGTTAACTGATGTTTACTTTCATTTATTGAAATTTATTGCTTACTTGCTAGTTTATAATTGAACCAATTAAGCGGATTTGATACGTAGTAATCATACCTACTGGGTAGCTAATGTAATGTTTTAAAAAATGTGCATATAATTTTTTAGTCATATAATATTTAAATTATTTTTAACTACTTTTTACAGTTTGGTCATTATAAAATTATAAATTCTAGGCCATTTAGTCTTTTATAAAAAAAAAAAAAAAAGAAACATAGCCTAATATTAGAAGTGTTAGAGTAAATAATATGGGCTAATTATCTCCCTGTAATTAAAATAAAGTTTCTAAATTTGATTCAATAGTGACGCCAAACAAGTTATGTTTTGCAATATAAGAAACAATTATTGACTTTTTTTTTCCTTTATATAAATCCAGCATTACAAGATTTAATAATAAGCGGTATAAAATTAATTTACGTTAAACAGTCGTAAATAAACATTTCCTGCATTAATTATTTGTCCATTAATTTGAAAGTCTTGTTTTGTTTAGAAAACTCCGCTTCGAGTGCTTCAATATACTTCTGAAAAAGCACAACTATCTATCTTAATAATAATATATGCCTTTATAAAGGGACTTACATAGAGTTTAATGTTTTGAAATTGATTTCACTCAAGATAAATGCAAATCCATTCCAGTGATCTAACAGTTCAAGTGATGTTTGACCCCTACTTGTAAATGCGTTCAATTCACTGAAATGTGTCGCTCTGTGATTCATCGGCTTCAACAGTCAGATTTCCTCATTAAGAACTGGAAAATATTGTGTGTTTTTTTTTGCATCAATAAAAAAAAAACAACTCTTGTAGGCAGGGCCCTCACAAGCCTATGTGGCGCCCCAGGGCAAAAGTTTCAGCGCCGCCCCCTTGCATACTGTAACGGCTTTGTTAAGTGCATATGTTCTCAACCTTTTTCGGCTCACCGCCCTCTTTTTCAAATTTGTATCTCTCACTGCTTCCTCCCCCCTCCCCAAATCAGAAGTTGAACTAATGAGTCAAATTGCCGCATACAATTTGTGTAGGCCGACTAGAATTGTATGCAATTTTATCATCCTAAAAAGTGCGGAAATGAATGCATTTGTTTAATTGTTGTTTAATAAATAATAATAATAAAATATACTGCAAAAGAGGTTTTGAAAATAAACCAATTTTAAAGTGAAGTTTGTTCCTGGTATGTTGCTAGTAGTTCGTCTACGTTCCAATAAATAGGGTGTGGAATGCAATAAAAAAAATTGTTGCCAAAACCAAAAGACCTGGAGAAATTGATGGATGTCCTTTTGCAAAAGTCGTGATTATAGCCCATTTCTGCATTCAATTTTTATTCTTTACTTACTTACTTACGCCTACTACCCCTTGCATAGGCAACCAAACAATCTGAATGAAACTGGGATAATGAATAAAAGCACCGAACTTCGTTTTCTAACGAGCTGAGCCAGATATTTAATTTATACTCACCCTAGCCCCTACTTCCTCTTCTAAAAATCTAATCACCGCCCCCATCTGCATTTCTCAGATACAGTCTAAATATAGCAATAGATCAAGGTTAATTACAGAATGGGTTCTATATGACTTTTATGTCACCATTACACAGTAGACATAAGTTGATAAAGCCTTTGTCAAAGCTCAAGATTACCCTTCTTATAAGTGAAGCAGATCTTAATTTTGGTAATTAAAAAATCAGTGGTGTTGAATCTATTTCAAGTAGGCTACTTTCGTACAGCCCACTGGCCCTTCACCACTCCATACCTGGAAACATCAGCGCTCCCCTCTGAGCTTCTCACCACCCCCTGAGGGGCGATAACGCCCCCCGTTGAGAATCTGTGGAACTTTAGTGCCTGCGCTTAGTTAATTATTATGATTAAAGACATTTTAAAATGCAATTTTTTATTAAGAATATTCTAGATGAGCCAATCTTTTATGAAACCTTTGTGAGCCTATTAAAAAGTGAAACATTTGTATAAAACAGTTTGAGTGTAATTAAATAAGAAGTCAACTTGTACTAGTCTATATTTATTCATTATTCCTTTTGTTTACAATTTGTGTTTTAAATTTTATTTCCCCTTCAACTCTCCTAAAATTTCTGGTATGAACTAGAAGTGCCGCCCCCGGGCATATGCCCCCCCCCCCCTCTGCCCTACCCCATGTGAGGGCGCTGCTTGTAGGTCTCTCACGTGCCATTGAAAATCGCTCTGCGAGCCAAGTTTGGCACGCGTGCCTTAGGTTGCCGACCCCTGTTATAGACTATGACTATAGGTTTTTACATTCATAAGTAGGCCTGTAGCCCCATAGCCTACACCAGTGATCGGCAGCTTTTGTTCAATGACAAGCGGAAGACAAAAAAATAAATAAAGCAATTCAATTTTCTTCTACAAGATGACTTTTAGGCTTTTGGCGCGCTGAATGAATTAGAAATCCCACTTTGGCACACTATTATCAAAAGGTTGCCGACCCCTGGCCTACACTATATACTTATAATCTGTAGATAGGGACAGACAGATACATAGATCTATGTATATATTATATATAGGGATAATGAGATACACAGAAAGATAGGCATAACTAGATAAGCAGATACAGATTGATAGGGTAGGCTATATAAGGGTATGCCTATACAGATAGGGATAGAGACTGACTGTTAAATCGATTAAATAAGGATAAATACCGTCATTAGGATATATGGAAAGATATCTATAGAAATATAGATAAACATAAGAATTTATGTATTTATAGATAGGCCTACATAGATGGAATACACAGAACTGATACGTATACATGGATAAGGAATGATACGGATATATAAATAAGCATAAAAAGACAATGATAGATTGATGAATAGATACATAGGGATAGATGGCTCAATCCCAATAGGGATAGTTAGATCGATAGAAAAGAAAGATATATTTAATCATATATAGATATTTAGATAGAAATAGATAGACTCAGTAGAAAGACAGATATTATACAAGCACGCTAGTGTATACCCCCCCCCCCCATCCCCTGAAAAGAATGAATCCCCATTCCTAACACCTGCAACCTCCGCTAAATGGTACTGTATTCTCAACGGTATATTTATATATCTCAAGTGAAATTGCATCTGCCTAAACATAAGCACAGAAATCACAATCAAAGAACTCTCTATTGTGTACTAAAAGCTCTCAGATGTTTAAAATGCTATCAGGTCGACTTCCTTATCCAATGGCACCAACACGCTGCAGAACAATGTCAAAACTAAAACCCCCACATAGAACGTCTTCAGGTGCGCGACCTACATTTTTCTTTCCACCACCACCACCTGGATTACGTCACACCGCCCAATTAAAACAGGAAGTTTATGCATGGGATGAGAGGAGAGTTGACTGGGGGAAGTATAAGACACCCACACAAAGCTTACTCCCTTCTGTCTCTCTTTTCCCATTCATCCAGTGTTGTGTTGTTGTTTTTTTTTACTTCTTCTCTGAAACATTCGGTGTTTATACTGCGGTTATCTCAAACTATGTCAGTCTAATTCACTCTTGTTGGGTTTCCGGAACAGCTCACGCGTAAGTGTTAAACGTAATCAGTACTGCGGTTAGGTCAGGTAAGAAAAACCTACTTAGTACTGTGGTAGGATCATGTAAGAAAAACCTACTTAGTACTGTGGTAGGATCATGTAAAAAAAACCTACTTAGTACTGTGGTAGGATCATGTAAGAAAAACCTACTTAGTACTGTGGTAGGATCATGTAAGAAAAACCTACTTAGTACTGTGGTAGGATCATGTAAGAAAAACCTACTTAGTACTGTGGTAGGATCATGTAAGAAAAACCTACTTAGTACTGTGGTAATATCAGGTAAGAAAAACCTACTCAGCACTGTGATATGACCAGGTAAGAATTGTACATAGCACTGTTGTTCTTTTACAATAAAGTACCGCATCTCCGAACGTGAGGCAATTATTTTTAATTGCTGCTTTTAGTCGGTCAACGTATTGATAACTTGTGTGCAACTTCCATTAATAAATGAGATATTATGTCATCTTACAAAGATAAACAGCAGAATATTTATACTTAGTTAAAGAATCAAGGAAGGTGGGTACTAAAGATAAATCCTAAATCCATAAATATATCAACAGCTGTAGCCTATAACATCACGGGTATGTACTTCTTATTTTACTGTGGATAAAGTATGTCAGTCTTTTGATTTCCATCGATATGTTTACATGCAAAACTGGAGTGGTTTGTCTAGTCAATCTTCTCGTGACCGCCAATCTCAAAGTGTAAGCTAAAAAAAAAAAAAGACTACAAGACAGACTTTAATTATTTTGTGCCCTTCTTAGTCAGCAAGTCTACCTAGTTCAAAAGAAAATGTATGTTTGAAAAGAAAAACAAAACAGGGGGAAAAAATCACAAAAAAAACAAACAAACAAACAAAAAACGAACAGCTGGGCATTGTGGTTGATCATAAATAGCAAGAGAAACTATTTTAAAATCTCGTTTTGAACCAGTCCGTGGGTTATGTCGAACGAAGTTAAAAGAAGATTTCGGCTGTGGAGGAGTGCTCAACATCAGTGCTTATAGACAGCAGATACAAAACATGGGGGGGGGGGGGGCAAAAAGACATATTTTGTTAAATAATGAATAGGCCTACATACAATGTCAATCTTAATCTTTATATAAAGCATTGCGATTCTTAAGAAATCTGTTCCCAATGCAAATAGAAAAATAGAGATGTTTAATTGAACAAATAAATTACATAATATAAAACAAAAGAGGTTAAAAACAATCTAAAGCGTTACGTAAACCTTATAGATCTAGAATATTCTAAAGCGTTACGTAAACCTTATAGATCTAGAATATTCTAAAGCGTTACGTAAACCTTATAGATCTAAAATATTCTAAAGCGTTACGTAAACTTTATAGATCTAAAATATTCTAAAGCGTTACGTAAACCTTATAGATCTAGAATATTCTAAAGCGTTACGTAAACCATATAGATCTAATATATTCTAAAGCGTTACGTAAACCTTATAGATCTAGAATATTCTAAAGCGTTACGTAAACCTTATAGATCTAGAATATTCTAAAGAAGGTTTCTTGAGCGCTAAAAGTTAAGTACATGTACCCTAGAAATTAGACAATATTTTGTTTCATTGTAATTTAATAAGCTATCGATATCTGTCTGTGCTGATTAAATCTCAACATAGGCTTCTGGCATTGGGAAACATCACCAAGGATCCCCCAAACACCTACGGAGAGAACACGCAGAAATGCTAATGGGAGGAGGGGGTGCAGCTTATTACGGATCAACGCGCGGGTGCAACATCTTCTAGCATAGATAAACCCAAGAAGGTCGTTGGCTGATTCTGATGTATTTTTTCAAACTTCTTTTCTGTACGCTTGCTTTTCACTGTCAAAGGTGCCAGTATCATATTACCGTGACATTACCCAATCACGTGGGTGTCATGGCTTCCTTTCAACAGAGAGAGTTTTTTTTATATATATAACAATGCCACACTGCAAAAGGACAATACAACTTAAAATTCAACAGGACCATAAAAGTAATAGTAGTAATAACACTGATCCAAATAGGGCCGAAGAAGCAGCTTTCCCAAGTTTCCGTGGCCACGGCATACTACGGGATTGTGTGACCAACCGCCTTTACTTTGGCCCAACTAAGCTGCCCATCATAGCTGGGTAGACTCAGGGATAATCCTCCAGACCTGGAAACTAAATCCATTCCTTTACCAAGCTCTGAACCCAGGACATTTGGTACGCCCGCTCTGTAGCATAGATATATAAAGTCTACTGTTTGGCCGGGGCCGCATAGGATACACAAATAATAGTTTTAAAAACAATTTTATTATGCTTACTACCACCCATCTATTTTTTCTTTCATTCCGCCGCTGGTGAAAACAAAAAAGAATTTTCACCAATTTCCCTTTACCCCGTCGAGTTGCAATTAAGCTTATAAACGTGAAGCTCTGTGCACACATTGTATTCATTTTTTAACCTCATACCCCCTAACCCCTAATATAGCTTTTCAATTGTTTTGTTTTTTTAAATAGGAATTATGTCGAATAACGGTTGTTCTGCACCTTTCACGGTTGATAAACCCGCAAAAAATATTCACCGTAGGCCATATGCTACCCGCGGGTCGAGAGTTTTTTTTAAACGCTTGTTCTACAAGCTTTCCACCAAGCCTGTAAAATCTTGTACACAATTATTCCCCCCCCCCCCTCTATCTCTTTAAAACTATTGGTGTCACGGGAAATAAACAAGATCTAAGTTTAAACCAAGAAGAACAAAAAAAAACGAGAAAAAAATACAACAACACAACACATTTACTCACTCACTATAATTGATACAACAGCTGGTGGCTTGAAACAGGAGACAATAACAATAACAGACGGATTAAGCTGTTTTGTTCAGGGTCAAGTTGGTAAACAGTCCCAAGCAGGGGCCACCAGGTCGTATCGACGAGGAATCAACGTGGAAACCACGAGAATTCGTTGTTTCGCCGTGGTTTCCCCGTCGATACGACGTGGTGTGCCAGCTGGAATATAGTGTTTAACTTTATTGTTTACTAGTTGATTACAGACATTAAATACAAAGGCTATAGTGTCACTACGGGTAGCGAAAAATGGTTTCACATTGTATGATCTCTAGTTTAATTGCTAAGGTTTTATACAAATGGGGGAATGGGGGGTAGGCTTACAATTGTATCTGCTACACAATCCTTGCACGGCCTTGATTACTGAAACTGCGGAAACCCTATTTCGTGGGCCCTTTTGATCGTACGTTTGTATATACAGAAAAACATCGTTGGTCTCAACTATTGTTTCATTCACACACATAGACTCAACGTCAATCGGATGGGAAATCGTAAAATGGGAAAATGGTGTAGTTTTAGTGTCTAGTCCTACGGGTGCCTACGGGTGCCTACGGCTTCCGTATTCACCTATTCTGAATGTACCCAAAGCGTCCGCTGATTCTTTAGCTCTTTGAATCAAATTAAGGACAACACAACAAACAAGGAAACAGGAAATGGATCTGATATAACGAAAACAAACAACGTTATAAGTTTATAGACAGCGCATCAATGCAAGGTCTGGTGATGTCCAGTATATCATTTTCTCTAAGGTAGGGGTCGGCAACCTACGGCACGCGTGCCAGACTTGGCACGTAGAGTGATTTTCAATGGCACGCGAAAGTCTCCCAAAGTGGCTATTCATATCTCTTCTACAAGAAATTGAGTGCTAAAGAAGGATGACTGTTAGGCTGTTGGCACGCTGAATGACTTCCAAACCACTTTGGCACGCTTTTATCAAAAGGTTGTTGATCTCTGCTCTAAGGCAATCTAGAATACACACGTTTCAGAGATCCTAAAATGGACTCTCAGCAAACGTGTTGCAACGTCACAATGAAGCAAAGTTTTAACAAGTTTTAAGACTGGCAGACTTGTTAGATTCATGTCACCATTAAACTTTATTATAGAAGAGACTTTGACTTTGAGGTTCTTTTTTTTCGGGATTCTTCTGCGTGCCATTAAAAAATTGCTCTGCGTGCCAAGTCCGGCACACGTTCCGTAGGTTGCCGATTCAAAGTCCTAACGATCCCAATACCTGATAAACCTTTAAGTATTAACAAGTGATTTGTAAACAGAACACTCACTCGAAATACAGGGACATTTATATTATATATAAAATTAAATTTGCACGCTTTTAAAATTTGAGACCGGTTAGAATGACACAACGTATTAGGGATTATGACAGAAGATTCAGACTAAACAAAAAGCTCATGTTTCCCTTTTATATTATTATATAAACTACTAAACAGATAGTGTAGGGGGTTCTAACTTTCGGGTAGTCCTCAGTTGCTAGGCGTTTCTTGTTATCATTTTGACGTGCCTTGATATGTATGCTTGTGTGTGTGTATATACAGGTTGTCAGTCGATAGCTAGTGGGGGAGACGAGAGATGGGGGGCGGTCCTTCAGTGATCTTAAGGTTCATAGAGTGTAATGAAAAGAATGGAATGAATATACTGGTGAGTATGCTGGTGTTAGATGAAAGCGATAATATACCAGAGCAATTTTAAAGGGGAAAACACACACCCAGGTCATTTATTTCCGGTCCCCACATCACGCGCCCGTATACACCGACCCCCTCCCCCCGAAAATACACACTTACACTCACACACATATATATAGGCCTATATATCGCCATATACACGCATACACCCATTCATTATACACATATACTCATACGTACACAATTATGCACACACTTTTACACAAGTAGCATAGCCTATACATCTACACTCACCCATACACGATACACACACACACACATGCCCTAACAAACACACATATATGCACACACTTACACACAAAAACACAAATCGAAAACACAAACAAACACCATGATATAGCCTACATACATCATAATAAAGAGCATCTAGTAATTTATTTCCAATTTTCACCTCACACGTTCACACTGCCACCCACGTACATTCAAACATACACACTCACACACACACATACAAGCTCACACACACATACAGACACACATACACACACACATACACACACACATACACACACTTACACACATACATCGTCATTTACACACTTATGCACAGCCACGCCCAACGTTAATTATACACACATAAACACACCTACAGACATATGTACTTATGTTACAGAGTATTACAGACATACACATCTTTACTCCCTTACACATACACACATTCCCCTTAAAAACACACACGTAAATACAAACACTTACATAAATATACACAAACAAACACACACAAACACACAGATAGGATACACACACAATCATACACGCTGAAACCCCCCCCCCCCCCGTCAAAGTAAACCTACCTCTCCATAAAAACTAACAAATAACAAAGCGAAGTAACAAATAGAATTACGACACCGTCATGCCGCTCAGGTGGTTTGAATTGACACTCGCGCACTATGAACTCTGACCTATGAATAACGCAAAGGTCACACAATCGAAACACTCTAAAATAAATAATGTTTGCCTGTTCATTGGAATTCACCCAACAGCTCTCTAGACCTCATTAATATCATTAAACTGATATAGTCTATGTATATATATTCATTTTTTTTTTCCAATCAGTAAGTCTGTTTGTTGATAATTAATAAAACAATCCCAAACCATTAAGATAAACAATGGGGAAAATTATACGCACTATAAATTAAAAGTAAAAGTAAGTAAAGGATCCCTTAGGATCCGTAGGGCCGGTGAAGCAGCGTTCACCAGTTTCTGTGGTCACGGCATACTATGGGATTATGAGTCCAGAACAATAGCCTTTACTTTACCATAACTAAAGTCAGGTACCTATCAGAGCTAGGTAGACTCGGGGACACCCTCCAGACCCGGAAATAAATCTTGGCACTCAACAGGATTCGAACCATCGCTACGCCAGCCGAAAGCGCTGCTTCTCGACCACCATGCGCCCCCCCCCCCCCCCCCACCATTATTATCATTAAACCATGGGAAATCCACGGACACGGTTAGCGTTTGCAATATATTTCCATACTATAATTATAACTTTTAATAAAACTTTTCACCTTCCAAACTTTGTTTTCTTTAAAAACTAAAATATTTTAGTTCAATATCCATACATAGAATTGTGACTCCACAGAATGAACAAATAGTCTAATTCTTCTATTAATCCATGAATACAGAAATTGAAGAGTTGTAAAAAAAAGCAAACTACATCACCACTAAGAATTAGAAGAAGAAAAAGATTTCCGTTGTGATGTCACAGCAGCGTGGACTCAGATGTTAAAATCTGAGATAAACACGCGGTAACTAAGCAGCTCACAGTGGGGCCAGACGAAATACAAGTGTAAGGCGGGGGAGGGGAGGGGTTGGTGAGCTTTCGTACACCACCGCGGTGGTGGTGGTGGGGTGAGGAACGGAGGGGTGGGGGTTAGGGTGGAAGGAGGTTAAAGGTGTGGGGGTGGAAGAAGGAGGAAGGGGTAAGGGGTTGGCTGGGGGTGGAAAGAATTCGTTAAAAGCTGGTGGTGGCATGAGGGCGCTGCGAGTCGAGTGTCTAGTGAGTTTGAAAAAACAAGAGAAGAGTTGGAGAAAAATAAGGAAATAAAACGACGAAACAAATGAAGGTGAGCATTGTACTATTAGTTAAGTGAGTCCCGAAAGAATTAGTATTATGGATAGAGAAAAAGAGAAAGAGAGAGAGAGAGAATAAGGGAGAGATGTGTGTAGTAAGTTGGAGTTTTAGAGAATAGAGAAAAACAATACATTCGTCGACCCGAATAAAAATTGAACAGAAAATACAATGTAAGTAAGAGAAGCAGAGACAGAGGGAGGGAGAGAGAAGTAGAGAGAGAGAGAGAGAGACAAAATGAGAGAGAGATAGAGGAAAGAGAGAAAGGTACGAGGGAGAGAGAAGGGGGAGAGAGAGAAGGGAGGTAGAGATAACAGAAAATGCAGTGTGACTGAGACACCTTTCAAAACTACAGGTAGGTCTGGGTGGAGGGGCCGAATAAGATTAGTGATACAATTGAAATTTTGTCCGTCAATACTATCTATCTATCTATCTATCTAATCTATCTATCCATCTAATCATTCTATATATCTAATCGATCTAGTCTATCTATCTATTTGTTGATCTGCTGATCTGCCTGCTAACCTAACTGTCTATCTATTTATCTAATTTTGTATCTATCTATTTGTAGTCTACTTGCCTATTTATCTATCTATCTATCTAATCTATCTATCCATCTAATCTATCTATATATCTAATCGATCTAGTCTATCTATCTATTTGTTGATCTGCCTGCTAACCTAACTGTCTATCTATTTGTGTAATTTTGTAGTCTACTTGCCTTACTTGCCTATCTATCTATCTATCTATCTATCTATCTATCTATCTATCTATTTACTTGTCTGAATTCCTATCTCTCCGTTCCCCCATCCCTCCAACTTTGTCAATGTCCCCATATATCTACCTACCAATCTCTTGGTCTGTCTGCCTATTTTCCTCCTTATCGAACTGTCTGTATACATATCTATTGATATATTTATATGTTTATCTTTCCCGTTGTCTGTCTATCTAACTGTTTATCTATTTATCTATCTGTTTGAATACTCGTATGTCCATTTTATTCATTTTTGTTCTACCTATCCTTCTCTCTCTTTCTCTCTTTGAGAGGAGCAACGATGTTTTACAAAAAAAAATTTTTCTAAGATATATAAATATATTCTATTTCTTTTTTTTTTAAATTTTAAATTTTTAAACAAGTTAAAATAACATACACAGCGAAAATAACAAAATAAAAGTTGTATAAAGTGAACTTATATATAGTGAAGTCTTAACAAGGAATAGAGAGTGTACATGGAATGACAAGATCATTGATAGATGTATTTATTAAACAGTAGACTCTCTTAGAGTTCCTAGCAGACATTCTCCTGGTTCCTCTGATGGGAATCAGCGTTCAGAGATGGCAATCTATTTAAAACAACAGAACCCTACCATACCCGAAATCCACCCCTGGGTTCAAAGTTGACCAATAACGATTTAAAATCCCACGCATGCGAAAAAACACACACAACTGGTCCAGAAGCTGTACCGGAAGTCACGTGTTTTGTCTGACCAAAGAACGCTGGGGGGATTGTAACGGTAAGAGATACCTGCCAGGTGGGAGGGAGAGAGAAGAATGCAAGGAAATACTTTTGATGACTTTTTTCTCAGCAGCGATAACATACCTTGTCTATTTATAGAATAACTAGTATGTATGCCCGTGAAAATGACAGAGAAACGAATGACTACAATATGTTCTGTTTAATAAATAAATAAAAAAAAACATAAGTAATTGATGAAATCCTTGACCAAAACCAATATCCACGGATAATGACGAACTATTTTATTATTACATTTGTAGCAGATGCAAGCAATTGACGTGCTTTTGTTATTCATAATAAATCTATAATCTATATTTGGCCTAGAGTCCGTCAGTTCGAATCTATATATAATTACATCCCGTTTAGCATGGAATACAATATTGAGATTTTTATGAGATTGTTTTGTATATGTATTTAGGAATGGCAGCTTAGGGGAAAAAAAGGAAAGAATGATAGGCCTATGGAGGGAGCAATTGTATGATTGTAAAAGTTAGTGATTGTTTGCGTGATTGTGTGTGAGTGATTGATTATTGGTTTGTGTCAATGATTGAGTGAAAGAGTGCATGGTTGATTGTATGAATAAGTGAGTAGGTACGTGAGTTGGGGGATCGAGGGAGGGATTCAGTGCGTGATTGTAATTGGGAGTGAATGAGTAATTGGCAATGATTAGGTAATTAAGAATGATTGGGTGAGTGAACGAATGATTGAGCAAAAAGAACTTTGGGCGAGTAACTGAGTGAGTGAGTGATTAAGTGAATGATTGGTTTAATGTGTGAGCGGATGGGTAGTAATTCACTGTATAAGTGATTGGGTGGTTGATTGAGTAGGCCTAAGTAATTAAGTGATTGAGTAAATGAGTGAATGAATGATTCATCTTAAGAATGACGGAATTGTTAGTTTAAGTGTTTTTTTTTATTACAAACAGCTGTCACGGTTCTGGACGCAACCATGACTCATTAGCACGTAGATAGATAGATAGTGGAACGTGAGATCATAGATTAGCGCAAGTTTATGATAGAAAGCAGAAGAGTAGTCTGACGCCATAAAACATCTCTATCTCACGCCTCTGTAACTCTCAACACCTTTCCTCAATCTTCACTACATTCTTTTATTTCCCAATTCAGAGATTAATAACTAAATGCTGCCGAAATGGTACTCAATCTTGGATGAATGAGAGTGGATGTGTCAGTATGTGAAATCTTCAATGTGTATATTTATATTATGTCTTTGATTATTAATTAATGTTGTTATTTTAGTGTATATGTAGGCATTACGTCATTGACACAAATATTCGACCCCCACTTAAACCCCACATGTGGCCCTTCCGTTCTCCCCCCCCACCCACTTATCTCCCCTCCACCTACCCAACGCACGGAGCAGCGGCTTATTAGTTATTCCTATGTCCCACTGGTTCCCGGGAAACTGACCAGCAAAACTGTTTTCGCACATGTGTAACACCTCTCGCGGAAGCCTGACCGCGGACCACTTGACATAGGGATATTAAGTCCCCTGTAGGGAAGATAAATCGTTTTCCCCCCTTCTATGTTCCCCTACCACTCCGCATTATTGGCGGTATTTATTGTTTCATCTACACCTCCCCCCACCCTTTTTCCCTCTAGTAAGTCATCCCTTTATACAGAACTATCTTCGAACTAGCCAATCGGAATCCTATCTAAATCTAAATTAATAGAATTAGCCAACCAGATTGAGGTAGATCACGTGATTTGAAGTCACTAGGACGCTAGCGCAAACTTGGAAGTTAGTCTTAGTTTCAGTTCTGGTTCGGCGTTCGGCCTGTAAGTAGTGTAAGCTATCTGTACATCTTCGACTCACATTATTATTAGACCCCCCCCCCCCGCATGTTTTAGACTCTAGTAATAGATTGTCCCACAGCGCAGTTGTGTACCTTAATGATAGAATACATAACAATACCATACGCTAAGTGTTAGCTATTACCGTGTCAATTCATATATATTTCACCATTGGACTATTGAATGAAAATAAACATAATAACCGTCACCAGAGATTTGCTTGTATACCACTTAGAACTGTCTGTTTGTGTACGTTATACCATCTAACGAGTCAGGAGAGACTTAATCATTATTTCAGGGTGATTACTGTGTCGGCACAAGAGATCCCTACGACAACAAGCCACCACTACCCCGAATAATACACAACCCCACACCCTCAACAGTCCCCCTTATGACGAGAGCAACAGTAAAAAAAAATATTAATCAAGAAATTATACATATTTACCAAACAGACTTTTAGTGCGGCTCATATTCGTGAACTTAAATTTTACTTCCATTTAGCCTTCCGATTTCTACCTGCGGCTTACACACGGGTGCGGCTCATAACAGAGATTTTACGGTAGTTTAATTAAGCCTACAGGAAAATGGCTGATATTGGACATCAAACTGGGCAATTAGCTGAGTTTATACGTAAAGTCACATGATTTTAATCACGTGGTTTCAAAAGCCCCTTTGAACGAGAAGTTCCACGGAATAAAACAGTTATTATTATCTGCCATTGAACTCTACATCATGGTCTGTATTACCGGGGTTCAATTCCATTCTGTAAGACCATCATATCGTTTCAGCGTCCCGTGTTTCAGCGCTGAGTTGGGCGTATCCCTGGACACCATGGAAACCGTTAAGCTTCCGTTTCCGGGTTGCTCCGAGGAGGGTGGAAAAAAAAAGAAAAAAAAAGGGAGGGGGCGTTAAGCCAGGCTATTTAATATTATGATGAAAGCTGTGTGTGTATTAACCAGGGGGCTTACAAATGCTCAAGCCTGCTCCCCCCCCACACACACACACTTACCCCTCGCACCCCATTCTCCACGCTCCTTCCACCCCATCGACTCTGTTTCGAGAGAGAGAGAAAAAAACTGTGGGCAGGTGAGATTAGTTTAAAATGTCGCCATCCACTGGAATTGACCGTTAGGACTAGAGTTCCAGTCTGAGTGAGTGGCGGAGCGGAGGTTTCGGGGGGGGGGGGGGAGTAGCTAGCAGTTGGCAGCGGGTGAGCGGCCTGTAGTTTAAGATCTGACATAACACAAGCCGTCGGTGTTTCATAAAAAAAAGGTCCGAAAGTGCGCAGCCGTGCTGAACTTTGGAATACAGGGGGCTGGTGGGGAGGGGGGGGGGAAAGGGGGGGGGTAACTGGGTAACAAGCCAGGAACAGGTGGTACTTCTTATTGTTCATTTTATAAGCTCTGTGTACTCAAGAATTATCCACATCATTTATACAATAAATAAATTACTATGGAAAACAGATTTATGCGTTTAATCTTTAACTCTACCTGATTAAAAAGAGAGAAAAACAAAACGGCTTTACACATTGTTAAAGAAAGTATTCTTTAGATCAGGGGTCTTCAAACTTTTCAGCCCGAGGGCCGCATTTATTATCAAACGGCAGTTTGGGGACCGACGGCACATAAATAAAAAGAAATAATTTTAATTATTAATTTAATATTATTGTATTCAGTTTTTATTTACTAACACATTGATACACTACACATGAACACCTGTATTAGTGGGAATGGTAAAACATAAAGTCCACGTAAGCGGCGGCTGATTTTGGCAGGATGCAAGTACAGGTCTCCACGGGCCGGATGAGAGGGCCTCTCGGACTGCATCTGGTCCGCGGGCCGTAATTTGGAGACCCCTACTTTAGATGGTTAAGATTGTTTAAAAAACGTTGTGAATATAGTTTTCTTCTATCAAAGATTACGAGGAGCGTGTGTGGCCAGTACAATGTCTACCTTTGATGGTTTAGTTTTTTTGATAAAGTAGATTAATTAGTGATTGAGATTTGAACTCATAATCAGCGCAGCGTTACATTTCTTGGCCACTTCTCTAATTCATTCAATAATCCATCCAGCCAAATACCCATCCATTCATTTATCCGTCTTTCCCTTCATCCATCCATTCACACATCCATTTGTATTTCCAACAATTTATCCATCTATCTGACTATTGTACGTATGCAAGTTTAATTTTTCTGACACAAGCGCATGTACATTATCAATTACTTTAACATAAACGCACAAATCGAAATACTAAAACAACTTTATCTGGAAATAATCTAGATCTAGTATCTCCTAATCCGCCTTCATTACCAAAAACTTGACTTAAAATCTTCCATTCAAAAGGATACATTACCGTTTCCAAATTACTCATGACGTCTTAACCCCAATCTTTCCTGATTGGTTAAAGAAAACACACAATACCAAAAATAAACTAATTATTTTCTAAAAATAACTTGTGCAGATGTTGTTGTTGTTTTTTATGGATATTCCCGAAAAAAAATTGAACTATCAGAAGGTAAGACAACGGACGTAAAATACTTGAAAAACGTAATTCCCTCTGACAAGAATTATCTCCTCGACTCCAAGCAATACTGGCACCCTGCCGTGCCGCTACGTTTATGTTGATCTAAGATGTTTAAGCATAATAGGTGGCCCGAATGAAGGGGGGGGGGTGTCTGTCATTTCACTCTGTTGACCTATTCCATAAAATTATTTTGATTATTATCATGACAGAAAAAAAGGTTATAGCCACGGGTCATCTTGACAGCTTCGAGTGTTGCTACAAAAGGTTTGGCTATGCCCATATCAATTTGGCATTTTAATGGTTAGGGTTTTTTGAGTGGGTTTAAAGGTTATGGTATGGTTCTAGGGTCTTAGGTATATTATGTTTAGAGTTGAATGTTAATGGTACAAAACAAAAAATAAGAAGAAAGATAATAATAATATGTTCACCTGTGTGGCCGAACTCTCAGGAAGGGTCCATCGCGGCACATCTCTCGTGCAGGGTGGTGTCCCAATCGAAGAGGAGCGAGACTTTCCGCCGCTGTTGACCGATTCCTCCAATCCGCTCGCGTGCTCGGGAATGGCGTCATTTCTGAAGTGACGCGCCAGGCTGTGGTGCCGTTGGGGGCGTGGGGACTTGGTTTTATAGCCTTTTAGTCGAAACAAAATATTTGAAAATTATTATATAGATTTAAATACTATCTCATTGCCGAACCGCGCCATTGTAAACTTTCATCTTACTGCTACTGTAATGAAAACCTCTTATCTTAAATATTACAGACGCGCTTTCTATAGAAAAGAGTGTTGCGTCCTACGCTCCTCCTTGGTCTGATTCTAGTCTTGCATTATGATTAATGTTTTAAATGATGTCGAGTTACTGGTTTTCCTGGTTTGTTCAGGCAACCCATTCCACGCCCGGATGCCACTCGGAAAAGAAAGAGTACTTAGATGCATTTGTTTTGTTGTTGTTTTTTGGCATAAGGAATAAGAAAATATGTTTTGTCCTTATGTTCATCTGACCATTGTAACAGATTGTTATTGTGTTCTGGTTTAATATGAACCCTACACCTGCTTTTTCAGGTTTGAAAAGAAGGAGAAGTGGAGCACGAGGCGAAAGAGAGGGTGAGAAGGAAGTGGTCGGAGTGAGAGAAAAGGAATTAAAGGATTTAGATCTATAAACCAAGATGAGCTCCAGAATTTCTAAAAACAAACAACAGTAAAAACCTGCACTAAATACAAACCGAGGAGCCAACAGTTTTTAATTAGCTTCGTTAATGTAAAGACATTGATTTTATTTTACATTAAATGTATTAAAGCCCTCCTCTTTATTCATGAGCGGCAGTACACTGAGTCCCGGAGAGGGCGGGGGGGGTAACGTTTATATAAATGTTTTCTTATCTTATGTATTTCAGACGCTCCTTCTATAAAGAAGATTATTGCGTCCTACGCTCAACCGTGGTCCGAGTCTATAGTCTTTAATCTTTACTAACGTTTTAAATGATGTTAAGTTACCGGTTTTCCTGTTTGTTCAGGCAACCCATTCCATGCCTCTGGGGGCGAGTTGGGGGGGGGGGGGCAGGAATAAAGTGCTACGCCTTTCTCCATTTTCATCATGCCATTCTCTTTCTATTACTCCCCCAAACCCACAACTCTTTTATTCTAATTATCTACCCTCTTTTTTTTCTGTACAAACTGGCTTTCACCTGTGTAGATTTTCCTCTGCTTCTACAAATAAACTTAATTACCTGAATGCATTACACTACGAGGGGATGACCTGAAAAGTTAATATACAGTCAGCACGTATAGGCTAGACAAGTTGTTACATTACACATTATTTTCACTCGACTAGACTCAGAAGTACGAGTTATTCTATGCATTTTTTAAAATAGTTTAAATGTTTTTTTACTCACGAGTATTATTTAAAAAAATATGCTGTGCGAAGTATGAATTTGTCCCTCTGCGCAAAAAAAGGCAACCTACGGCACGCGTGCCAGACTTGGCACGCAGAGCGATTTTCAATGGCTCCTGAAAGACTTGCACTAAATGAATTCTCGTAAAGAAATAAAGTGCTAAAGAAGGACGAGCGATAATTATAATACGTAAAGCAATTATTTCATAACTTAGAAATACAACAAAATACAAAAAAAAAAACACAATCTATTAGAGTGCTCAGATAAACATAAGGGTAAAAACACGTTTCTTATGCAAGAACCAAAGCATATAAAATTTCTCTTTCTTTTCGAGGGGCACCCGGGCATGGAATGTGTTGCCTGAACAAACCAGGAAAACAAATAACTGGGCATCATTTAAATCACTACCGGTAATAGAAAATCAAGACTAGACTCAAACCGCGGATAAGCGTAGGACGCAATAATTATCTGTATAGAGGGAGCGTCTGTAACATATAGGCTAAAATAAAAATAGGCCTACTGGTGTAATTAAAAGAAATCAAACAAATAACAAATAGCAGAGTTCACTTTACCTGTTCTTGAGCTCCAGGTATCAAACATGTTTATTAATGAGCTTAATAATACACAACCTTATTGGTGAAATCCTGCATTTGAAAAGAACATTGCGGTGTTTTTCAAATAACGTGCCGCAATTATAAGAGTAACGGAGAGTGACCGCCCATTCGGCTGATAATGTATGACGTATGGAAGAGGTTTGAAATAAATATATTACTCCCCGTGCTATTCCTCTTGAACGCCTACGACAGTCAATGTCTCGCTCCTAAAGCTATTTTAAGCACGGGCTAGATCTCTGGTTTAGATGAAGGTCAGTGAAAGCTGTATGCATAATATAATCATTAAAACTTTTATTGCGTCGGCCTTGCTATTCCGAATGTTTTGGGTTCGAACCTAGATATAAAAGATTTCCTCAGCTATGAAAGGTTCTCAGCTCTTTGCAAGCATGGTATCTACTGGAAACTGGAGATCGAAGCATCACTAGCCCCCCCCCCCCCCCCACCCGGGGAGAAAAACAATGTCAAATAATATTGAACACGAAGCGGATAAGAGGTAGATGCAGTGGCGTAGCTAGGGAGGGGCAGGGGGGGGGACATATGTCCCCGGGCGCCACTTTAGGGGGCGCCACTTTAGGGGGCGATAAAATGAGTATTAAAACTAATTATTTAATTTTATTTTGATGTATACTAATGTATCCCAAATACGTTTCCAAGATTGAATTTAGGAGCTCCACAAATTATATCTTTATTACAAACCAGTTGGCAAGCATGATTTTAGCGCCCCCATTGAGCATTAAGAGGCGCCATTCTACTCATAAAGAAATAACACATCCACAATGTAGAATTGCTGATGGCGTTTTTTTTTTAAACAAAGATCAGTTCGGGTTCAAATTTTATTCTTCATATACTGGTTTTAACAATTATACAGGTTGAATAATTTTGAGTCGAATATAGGATTTTACGTGAGTGCAAGAATTGATAACTCTCGGATCTATACCCTTTCAGCATAGAGACAGTCTATCGTCAGTAGCAGGTGAACTTTCGATTACTGTGTCATGGTTTAAACGCCGACCAGCAAATGGAGAGGAAGTAAATCGCCCGTGGCTATTATATTCACCAATTTATAAAGCTGTCTACTGTTTCTGCTGTCTATTGTTTACATCAGGGTTCGGCAACCTTTTGCTAACAGTGTGCCAAACTAGGATGTCTTAATCATTCAGCGTGCCAACAGCCTAAAAGTCAACCTGCTCTATTATATATTATTTAGTTGTTTTTATATGACAATTAATTTAACTCCTTAGCAAGACCAGGCCCAAAAGCAAAGGAGATTTATAGAGAAAATTATTAAAGCGTTTTATATTTAATACAAAATTAACGAGTTTGTGATTATCATTTTTTTAAATTGCATTTACATAAAATACAATAATTTATTACTAAACTTTCACATTCAATGGTAATTAATGGTTTAACATTATCCTTTGTTAATGAAGATGAGAGGATCTATCACATGCAAACATTTATTATATTTCGATCTCAGTTTAACTGGGAAGTAGTTTAATGTGATTATAATTAATTGCAATATGATGCCAGTATCGTTACGCGGAAAAAAAAAGGTGTAATCATGCACATTGGGTAGTTAATGAAATGTTTGAAAATATACATATACATTCTTCAGTCATATAATACTTATATAATTTTCAGATTTTTTTTTACAGTTTTATCATTTTAAAGTTATAAAGTGTATGCCATTTATTGTTTTTAAAAGAAAACCATAAAAACACAGTTTTTATTATACTCCCTTTCTTTATATTCCACTTCACTACAAAACTAAAATTTCGAATCGCTAATGTCGGCAAATACATATCTAATTATAACGATTGCGCAATTTTTTTTAATGCATGAAGCCACGATTGTCGCTTTGCTTTTGCGCATCCTTTTTTTTTCCAGCTTTGGCCCGCAAAAACCATAAAAAGATAACTCGCTTTGTTTCGGCTATATTGTGTCGTTTTCATTCTATTAATTTCGTAAAAAAGGAAAATATTCGAAAAGTTTGCTTACTTCCGTCTCTTCCGGGAGATGCAGCCATGTTGGACGTGGAATATATTCCTTGATTCGCAAATTGGTCGAATGAATTCGTGATTATTCCAAACGCTATGATGCTGAAAATTTGATAGAATGTATTGTTAGTCTGGACAAGTCTGGTGTCTAAGTTTCAGCTCGATTGGACGACGGAAAGTGGTCGAAAAATCTATGCAAAGTTTTGCTATCAAGCAGACAGACAGACAGACGGTACGAGTTAAAAGAAAGGGAGTAACAAGAAAACCGTAAAAACGAAGTCGCAAATTGGTCGAATGAAATCGTTATTATTCCAAACGCTATGATGCTTTGATAGGATGTATTGTTAGGCGCCACAAATCTGCTGTCCAAATTTCAGCTCGATCGGACCACGGGAAGTGGTCGAAAAATCGAAGCCAATTTTTGTTCCCACGACGATTGCAGACAGACAGAAAATGCAACTTAAAATAAAGGGAGTAACAAGAAAACCGTAAAAACGAAGTTTTCATTATACTCCCTTTATTTGCAAACTAAGTTAACCATCATGTAATTAAATAATTGATTGACTACTGCAAATGAAACGTACAGAAAAAATATCTGTGTCGCAAATCTCAAAAATATCTCCTTACTCAGTATGAATTGTTCTAAAAATAATCGTAGCGCATAATTATTTTTTTTCTAGCTTTGCGCCGAAAAACTATAAAAAGTTGCACAGGCATTTTTAACGCGAAATTAAAATATTTCTTATACTTTCCTTTTAAGAAATGAATATTGTCATAAGTGTAGTATTATTAAGTCGTTTTAACTGAAAATTTGATAGGATGTATTGTTAGGCGCCACAAATCTGCTGTCCAAATTTCAGCTCGATCGGACCACGGGAAGTGGTCGAAAAATCGAAGCCAATTTTTGCTCCCACGACGATTGCAGACAGACAGAAAATGCAACTTAAAATATAGGGAGTAACAAGAAAACCGTAAAAACGAAGTTTTCATTATACTCCCTTTATTTGCAAACTAAGTTTACCATCATGTAATTAAATAATTGATTGACTACTGCAAATGAAACGTACAGAAAAAATATCTGTGTCGCAAATCTCAAAAATATCTCCTTACTCAGTATGAATTGTTCTAAAAATAATCTTAGCGCATAATTTTTTTTATTAACTTTGCGCCGAAAAACTATAAAAAGTTGCACAGGCATTTTTAACGCGAAATTAAAATATTTCTTATACTTTCCTTTTAAGAAATGAATATTGTCATAAGTGTAGTATTATTAAGTTGTTTTAACTGAAAATTTGATAGGATGTATTGTTAGGCGCCACAAATCTGCTGTCCAAATTTCAGCTCGATCGGACCACGGGAAGTGGTCGAAAAATCGAAGCAAAGTTTTGCTCCCAGACAGACAGAAAGACAGACAGAAATTGCAACTTAAACTAAAGGAAGTAAAAAGAAGAAACATATTAGAAATATTAGCTCAAATAAAAGGGGGTTACTTATCTCCCTTTTTTTAAAAACGTGTCCACATTTCAAGACATTTGATTCAATAGTGATGCCAAACCAGTTATGTTTTGTAAGATAACAAATATTACTGACTAATTATTATTTCTTTATATAAATCCTACATTATGTTATTCATTACAAGATTTATTTATTAGAGGATTAAAATAGTTTACGTTAAACAGTTGTAAAGAAACATTTCCTGCATTAATTGTCTGTCCATTTAAGGGGTTTATATTTTAAACATTAATAATTACAGAAAAATTACATATTACAGTGCTATTAAATAAGTCTCTTATATTTATTAAATTAATAATACAAATAAATTTGTTTTAAGAATTAATTAGGCCTTTTATTTATGTTTAATTAAAGAAGATGAGCATAAAAACTATTTTTAATGTAATTAGTCTGTATCAATTAATGAGTGTATGTGACCTTCTTGTATGCTTAAAACAGCTTTCATGTGCGATAAAATTTGTTCACAAGTGTAATTTGAACCAAAAAGCTGAAAGTAAAAGAGCGAATGCCTAGCAGTAGAGGATGGCAGGTGACTTTCCTAAGCAGCTTCCTTCCAGATTGTTTCCGCAAATGGGCATATTTGGATGCCCATTTTTTAAATGTTTAAAATTCAGCTTTCTGCATGTTAAAATCGCCAATATCTCTCCACTAAAAAAAAAATCTACATCTAAGAAGGTTGTAGTAATATCAAACCAGTTGTAGTAATATCAAAACATGAAGTTAAATGTTTTGAAATTGATTTCACGGCAAGATATGTCCAGTTTCAATGCAAATCCATTCCAGTAGACCTTGTAAATGCAAGTTCAACTCACTTAAATGTGTCGCTGTGTCATTCAGAAACATCGGCTTCAACGGTCAGTTTTCCTCATTCAGAACCTGAAAATGTTAATATTTTTAATCAATACAAAAACACCTCTTGGAGGTGTATCGCGTACCATTGCAAACTGCTCTGCGTGCCAAGTTTAGCCCGCGTGCCTTAGGTTGCCGACCCCTAGTTTACATCATCAAGTTCAAACTCAAACTCACGATCTTCATTTGAGTTAACCAATGGTTTCAACAAATGGAGAAAGCCAGAAAAATTACAGTCTCATGAAAACAGTCTCGGCCACCGTGTGAAACTGGTGTCCGCTGGCGAAAGATCATTCCCATACGTGGGCCCGTCCTCATGGAATGTCCTCCCACTACAGCTTCGACAGAGCCCTAGCTATGACACCTTCGGGAGCCGGCTGAAGACCCACCTATTCAGGTAGCAGTTCGTTATTTTTCATGTATACATGTTTGTCTTTTTATTCGTTGTCTGTTTGAGAAGGGGCGCAGACTTTGTGTCATGTCCCCGGGCGCAGATGGCCCTAGCTACGCCACTGGGTAGATGTTTCGTTCTTTGATGGCCGAGCGGCAGCGCGTATCGAGGGGACCTGGATTCGAATTCTGGGTGAAGACCAGGAATGTTCCCTTTGTCTGGAGGGTGACTCTGAGTCTATCCAGCTCTGAATGGTAACTGGCATTAGTTAGGGAAAGGTAAAGACTTTCCTGTATTGTGCAGGCCGCATTCCCAAAGACCTCCTCTACGGAGAACTGGTCAAAGGTCATAGGAAGACGGGGCGCCAGAAACTGTGCTTCAAGGAACTATGCAAAAGGGACTTGATCCAGAGCTCCATTGACCTCGGTATACATATACTTACCTATTAAATGGTCACAGTCATAAGTGTAGGCAAAGACGTGTGGGAAGGGTGTGGTTGGCAAAGGGGGGGGGGGGGGGCTCGCTCCAAGACCTCCCTTCCTATTTTTTTTCTAAACGGTTTTGTTTCTTAATTTTATTTCTATTTAGAAATTAAAATAATACTAAAGCACATAATATATAAGGAATAGATTTATAAATGCCGTCCTTAGCATATACACATTATTATACCTCTAACATACATATATATAACATTTTTGTTAAGTATTTATAATGTCTTCCCCCCCCTCCCAAAAGTGCACTGCTGACCCTCCCCCTCCCTTACTTTGCAGTTTCGGCAATCATTAGGCCTACGTCATACCTACCACTATCTTCAACTGTTTCCCCCAAAACCCCATCCCCCTCTTTAGACCTCGAAACCTTGGCTACGCCACTGGTCATAGTAAACAGATAGCGGCGCCCCACGGGCCATGGACCACTACCAACGTACTTTAAACGGTCCTGTCTCGCCGCCCACAAGCATCAGCACGTAGTTCTAGTTTTAGTATCTAGTTTTAAGTAATTATTCTTTACACGTCTGAAAAAAACATCAAGAACACAGAAAATTACGGCTACTGTTACAGAGATTATCAGCATGTTTAAACTGTCGATATTTTCATGAGTGGCTGTGACCTAGCCCGTCACAGGAAACTGTTGAGCCGCCAATAGCGTTATCTGATGGAGAAGGTCAAGGGTTATAATAGCGGCAGACCAGCGAGGGTCAGTCGCTCTGTCAGCAGCACCTTGTAGGCTACTTATATACAGTATAGTGCTATACAAACAATTTTTTTTTACTGTTATATACTGTTATAGAAACATATTATATACAACATAGTGTAATACACACAAATATAATATATACAATATAGTGTTATACATGCGACAGATAAACATGCGACACTTTAACACAGACACTTAACCACACGACAGATAAACATACGGACACTTAATCACACGACAGATAAACATACGGACACTTAAGTATAATAATATAGGATAGTATAATAGCCTAAAACATAAGACATTAAACTCTTAATTATTTAGAAATACAACCAAATAATAGCCTGTTACAATGATCATATAAACATAAAGAAAAAAAAACACACACTTTCCTTATCCCTTATGCGAGAACAAATGCGTTTAAGTACTCTTTAATCTTCCCGAGTGGAATTCGGGCATATGGGATGGATTGAATGAACACACCAACAAAAAGAAGGAGCCTCTGTAATATATTATAAGATAAGACATAGGCCCTAAGATTATAAGCCAACTTAGGATTTTTAGGTTATTTATTTTTTTTACAAAAAAAAAAAATGATTTTTCTCCTTGGGGGACGTCCATTAATTACGTCAACAATTTTAAGGCGATTTTTACCTCCCCCCCCCCTCCCCCTTGTCAACAACTGTCAAACGTTCAGAGACCCCCCCTATATAATTACGTCAACAATCGGTTACCCCCCCCCCCTCAAAACAAGTAACACAATTTTAGACACTTGCTTTATGTTTAAAATAGATTTATAACGGAAGGGTGTATACTATAATTAAATGTAATGCATTTTAAAACTTGTTAAAAGGATTTCTAATTGACTATAATTCTCATATGTTTACTATTGTTCTGTTCATATAATATTTAATCATGTCTAATTCTACGTTTCACTAAAATAGCTTTTGGTACAATGTTAATTTTCAAGTAGTTTAGGGGGAAATTGTGCACCAGTTGTAAATTAGCCTTCTATTTTAACTAGGTATGTTAACCGAAAACCGGATTCTGGTTTTGAAACCGAAAACCAGTTTTGATTTTCAAAACTGGATTTCGGTTTCTTGGTTGGGAGGTAGGCCTTATCGTTATTTTGTTTCTTTTTTTCCAAATACCAACTATGGCTTATGATAAAAACAACATCAAACCAAATGTTAAGTTAGCCTACAGTTACAATCCTTTGTGTCAGAAAATTTTGAAAAAAACGTCTTTAACGATGGCTCGTTGTAAACTATGTTCCCAACAGATAATTCAGATATGCAGGAGCGGTGGTAGAACCACTGGATTGCCTACGCATCTGCGTACTAAGCATCCTGGATTAACATCGTCATCCTCTTCATATGCTTTTTAATATCATGGTCAACGATAATTGCAAATTTGATTATCACTATTGAAAGCTATTATCAGTTTTAATCAATTAGCCCAGATTTTTTTTTATCCTAAAGAATTTAATTGTAAAGTGTAGAAAATAATATTGTATTCAAAGAATTCAACCTCTTGAATGCCGTGCAAACACTAATTGAATTTGAACTATTTTTCAAATACACCTTCAAAACTACGCACATTTGACTTTTCCGGCCTGTAACTTGTGACATTGCGCGTGATAGGGGGGGGGGAGAGAAACCAAAATCCAGTTTTAAACCGGTCTTATAGAACCGAAAACCGGTTTTGAAGATATCTAATTTTAGCCATATGTTCACTATTCCTTCTTACATTATTGTCCACACACACACACATTATATACACACGGTAGTTGCCTTCCCTGTCTCCCTACCTTGCTCTATCTGCCACTAATATATTTTTATCTCATTAAATTTTTCCAGAAAATTAGAAATGAAAACGTAAAAATTACTAAATATGTAGCCTAATCGACCTAATTTTAATGTTTCACCTATTATAACGTAGTGAGCAAAAATATATTAGTTTATATATCAGAATTAGAGATGTTAAAAGGAAATAAGGTAGGCCAAGTATTTCGTACTTCATGGGGTGGGCCAAGAATTATTTTTCTGAAGGAATTTTTTTTTAAATAACCATGTTGGATTCACAAAATTCACTTCCTTCAATGCTTTGCAAACATTAGTTATAGTCTCGGCGAGGGCCTATTATTGTTTTTAGTTCTATTGTCAATCCCAGCCATCGCTTAAATGGCTTATATAACGAACGCCGGACTCTGGCGCGTAGCCTAATTTAGATGTACTGAGCCTTTGTTATTCCAGCCACCATGTCTCGCTAGACTAGGGTTGCCAGATGTCCGGCAAAGGGAGGACATGTCCTTCTATTTAGACTCTTGTCCTCCGTCCGGCAGGTAAAGCACAATACCTTTAAAATGTCCAGCTTTTGTAATATTTTATGTTTTGTAGGCATAAAAACAAATAAATTTTAAAATTAGTATTGACATGTTAAGAATATAATTAATAAACAGGCGATCATTTGTACAAGAAAAGAATTATCCGTTTTTTTAGAAGACTCGTGCATAAGCTTTAAAGTTGCCCAACTAAATGCAAGCTGCCTTTCAGCCTACATTGAATTTATGTTATTTTTAACAAAACTGTTTCTTGCACTGTTTACCAGTACGCATTTAAACTTAGTGGCAGCTCTTGTAATAAAATTATACTGATTGCGGGCTAAATGCGAAACTATGCCATTGAAACACAATGTCCTCCTTTTTGTCTCTCGGTGCCCTCCTTTTGAAACCCATGTGTCTGGCAACCCTACAATAGACAGCGAAGGTGAGGTTTTCTACAATTGGTCGGTCACTTTGCCTTGCTAGTTTCCACCCATACATAGATCTACAAACTAGCAAGATGGACACAAAAAGGACATATCAAATGTAGTTTCCATAATTGATATATTTGTATTAACGTAAAACTATGTTGTTAATGTTATCTATGTAAGTTTAACAGGACGAATGTAGAATTTAGTACTAAATTTTGTATCATTATTTACTTCATAAAAAGTAACATTGTTGACGTCAACTTTTCTTGACCTCCCCCCCCTCCCCCATGTCAACAATTGTCAAACTTTTTCAGACCCCCCCTCCCCCCTATTTTGTTGACGTAATTAATGGACGTCCCCTTGGGTGGATACAAATAGGTTACAAACTTTTTTGGGTTTTAGTAAAATTGTAAACAAACTGTTCTTTTTTTGGTTTAAAAATAGACTCGAGTCAAATGATCTAAATCGAATGTCTTGGGAGTTGTAAAATTAAAAACATTTTTTAAAAGAAGCCTAAACATAGTCTATAACTAAGCTTATATGTTATTTCTTAGGAAGTGTCTATACGTCCGGCGGCCGGACGTATAGCGCGGGAGATATACGTCCGGCGACCGGACAAAATATTGCGGGAGATATTCTTCCGGCGAGCACGTCACGTGACCGCCGGACACATTCGGAATTTGGAAGATATTATTCCGGCGGGCTTGTTATTTGACCACCCAACTACAAGTACAAACGAGAGACGTAGAGCGTATTGATATTAACATATTTATAAAGAAACGGACATTATGCCTAATAGTCTAATTATTAGTTTAATACTTTGAATGGATACATTGAATGAGATTGTTATGTCCACCCACATTCATAGTTGGCTAAATGAATGGCTTATCGTAATTGAAATTATAGCGCAAGTCAAGATGTTTACTAATGACTTTATTAAACTACTTTATACATTGTTTTGTAATGACATTTAACACGTTTTCTCAAGAAATAGGCTAGACATTAGGCCTAACAGTCGAATTTTTTATTTCTTTGATACTTTGAATGAAATTATTTCCACCCACATGAATAAATGAAGGGTATTCTCGTATTGAACTAAAAAAATATCTCATTGTACTGTATTTGAATAAAAACAACAACAAAAAAAAAAAAAAAAAAAAAAAATGGAGATAGTTGGATTCGAACCTGCGAGACTCCGGTTGCCAGAACACGCTACTGACCATTAGGCCCACGATACCTTGTTTATATTATGCAATAAATAGTAATTAAGCAACTCGAACAAGAATAAACGATTATGCGCATGGTCAGTCACGTGACTTGGGTCGCCGGACGTATATCTCCCGCGCTATACGTCCGGTCGCCGGACGCGCAGACACTCCGTATTTTTTAATTGCTCATTTAAGATTTAAGGTAGACTCAGCCCGGTCTCAGGGGCACCCTCAAGTCCCAGGAAAAAATCCTAGCCTGCACCAGGACTCGAACCCAGGATTCGGATCGCCAGTCGATTAATTATTTTTTGAACTGTCGAAGGAAATATATTTTACCAATGCCCAATAATTATTTAAAAATGTAAAGAATACGTCTCTAACAAATTATTTCTTGTATTCTCCACTGTTTTATATAGGCTAGTGGACAAATGCTCAGTCATTTTCGCCGAAAACCAAAATTATTTAACGGAAGTAAACCAACAACGCTGACGTCTCACTGTAAACAGATCTCTAAGTTTTGTGACAGAAACATATTTTTACTATTTTTTTTTTTATCAACAATATCTTTAGATATTAAGTCATGAGACGCTCATATTTAGGTAATGGTCAATTTATATGCTTTTAATGGTAATATTCCTGAACAAACCAGGAAAACCAGTAACTTAACATCATTTAAAACATCAATAAAAATGCAAGACTGTTTGAAGACTAGATCTAGACTAGACAGTAGACTATCTACTATCTTAATTATCTATAATCTAGTCTCTAGACTCGGACCATGGATGAGCATAGGACGCAATCATCTTCTTCATAGAAGGAGCGTCTGTAATGTATAAGATAAGATAAGATTAAGTTATTTTTAAGCTCTAATTTAAATAGAAACGTTTTTAAGAAGTAAACAAAATGGGAATGAAATATTTAAAAAATCTTCATAATCTTGAACAAGAAATGTAGACTAACCAGGCCTCCTAATTTAATTTTATGTAGACTTGAATGTAGGCCTATATTATATAGGGCTATAGTATATTAATCTATGATCTATGAGTATTAATGACATTAACTATTTCTATCCCAGGGCTTTTTCCATGGTTTTACCAAGCATTTTTTACAGATACAAGAAAAAAATAGGACCTTTTTTTTAAGGCAGTGTCTATACGTCCGGCGCGCCGGACGTATAGCGCGGGAGATATACGTCCGGCGACCGGACAGAATATTGCGGGAGATATTCTTCCGGCGAGCACGTCACGTGACCGCCGGACACATTCGGAATTTGGAATATATTATTGCGGCGGGCTTGTTATTTGACCACCCAACTACAAGTACAAACGAGAGGCGTAGAGCGTATTGATATTAACATATTTATAATGAAACAGGCATTAGGCCTAATAGTCTAATTATTAGTTTAATACTTTGAATGCATACATTGAATGAGTTTGTTATGTCTACCCACATGCATAGGCTAAATGAATGGCTCATCGTAATTGAAATTGTAGCGCAAGTCAAGATGTTGACTTTATTAAACTATTTTATAAATTGTTTGGTAATGACATTTAACACGTTTTCTAAAGAAATAGACATTAGGCCTAATAGTCGAATTTTTATTTCTTTGATACTTTGAATGAAATTATGTCCACCCACATGAATAAATGAATGGTATTCTCGTATTGAACTAAAAAATAATATCTCGTTTTACTGTATTTGAATTTATAATAAAAAAAAAAAAAAAAAAGAAGGTGATAGCTGGAATCGAACCTGCGACAATCAGGTTGACAGAACACGCTACTGACCACTAGGCCACGATGCCTTGATAAAAGTACCCAACAAATAGTAATTAACCAACTCGAACAAGAATAAACGATTATGCGCATGCGCCAGTAGCCGTGTGCTTTTTTAAAAATTTGGTCGGTCACGTGACTTGGGTCGCCGGACGTATACCTCCCGCTCTATACGTCCGGTCGCCGGACGCGCAGACACTCCGTTTTTTTAAATGTAAATCTTGGGACAAATATAAGAGATAAACCTTACTGTTATACATCAAAAGAAAGCAAAATAAATTTAGTTTATGATCAAAGTACTTTAAAATATGTTTATTGAACGATAGGCCTTTGCATTTTTTATAGTGGTCAACCACTAAGAAAAAATTATTTATACACACATTTTTTTGTTCTTTCCAATAAAAGTTTTTTTTATTTATAACCAATTGATGCAATAACTTCAACCCCGGTAGCAAATCTAACAAATAATAACACTTTCAAATTTGAAAAAAATTGATCAATAAATAACAAAGTTACACAATATTTAGCCTTAGATATGCCTTCACAAAAAAAAATGTAGCAAACATCTACTCATATTCTCATAAACTGGTCTAATATTAAAAATATACATGAAGTGTAATACATCAATTGAAAGGAAATTGAATGTAGCATATGATAACTGTATTAAAAAATATATTTATTATATTTGAAAAATAAATTTTAGTCCACATTTGTAACCTTTCCAAGTGGGCCACGCCCCCTTTTTGGATGCTTTCATTGCATCAATTATATTGCTTTATTCTAAATTATAATCGATCTCTTGTTCTGTGAAGTTTTCATTGTTAGAAGTTAATATAATAATAATGACATTTGTATAGCGCTGCCAACAAGCATAATGCAAGCTCAGAGCGCATTTAACATACAACTCAGAACACGGATACAATCTATAGGCTAAGAGATAAAAAAAAATATAAAAAAAAATAAAAATAAAAAATAAATAATGATTCAAAACTTTACAAACATGGAACAAATCAAACAACCAAAACAAAATAACCGACCTAACATAAAAGTAAGACAGTAGGGCTCAAAGCATGTTAATTAAGATAAATATTGAAATAATGAGTTTTTAAGTTCTTTTTGAAGGAATCAATGGAGCTTGTTCGCCTCAGTTGAATGGGAAGTAGATTCCACACCTTCGGACCGGATACTGAGAAGGCTCTAAGGCCAACGGTCGTCAGAGAGAAACGGTGCTCTTCCAGAAGCGATGAGTTGGCAGAACGAAGTGTTCTTTGAGGGACATATGGTGTGATGAGTTCTTTGAGATAGGACGGAAACTCGTTATTAAAAATGCACTGATGGCAAAGTAGCGCCACTTTATACTCAATTCTGGCTTTCACGGGGAGCCAATGGAGCGAGCGAAGAAGGGCCGTTCCCGAGTCTCGCCTTGATTTGCGCATGACAAAGCGCGCAGTACTGGTCTGTATTCTCTGTAGCCTGGCGATTTTGTCTTCGGGCAGGCCGACTAGCAGGGAGTTACAATAGTTGATACGGGAAAGTATCAGAGCGACTGCCAGTGTCTTTGCAGAGTCAGTGGACAAATAGGGACGTATTTGGCCCAGTCTACGCAACTGTAGATATAGACATCTGCACATATGAGATATATGTTGGTCGAAAGACAGCGTGGGATCCAGTAAAACACCAAGATTCTTCACTTTGTTAACAAAAGGCACCTGGCAGTTTATCACGGTGATGGACTCTGAACCGGTGAATTTGACCAAATTTCTCTTGGTTCCAATTCGGATTATCTCTGTTTTTTCCTCATTCATTTTAAGCCCATTTCTCCCCGACCACGAATAGACGTTGGCGATTGCACTACTGACCTTTTCAGCGAGTCTAGGGGCATCAAGAGGGACCGCATGATCGTACAGTTGCGTGTCATCGGCGTAGAAGTGATACGAAATTTCGAACGGTTTGATGACCTGGCCGAGTGGATACACGTACATTGCAAACATCACTGGTCCTAGAACAGATCCTTGGGGCACTCCATATTTCAGCGTTGAAGGTGCCGAGAGGAACTCATCTATAGCAACACTTTGAGTGCGCTCAGACAGGTATGACCTAAACCAACGAAGAACACAGCCTGAGCAGCCAAATGTGGTTGCAAGCCTGTCAATCAGGATCTCATGGTCAAGAGTGTCAAAAGCGGTAGACAGGTCAAGCATTGCCAGAATAGACACATGACCCGAGTCCGATGTGCATAGTAGGTCGTTGACAACCCTGACCAATACTGTCTCCGTGCTATGACTCTTTCGATAGGCGGACTAAAACTGCTCCAAGAGGCAATGCTGCTCCAAGTGAGGCAATAACTGTTTTAGCACAATGCGCTCCAAGACTTTCGAAAGGAATGGAAGGTTGGATACAGGCTGATAGTTTTTTAAGCACTCAGGATCGAGGCTAGGCTTCTTTAAGAGGGGCTTAACCAGTGCATTTTTCATTGATTGAGGCACAATACCTGAAGCTAATGAAGCATTCATCATCGTAGTGATCGAAGGTATTAGTTCGTTGATACAATCATTGAAGAGGGAGACAGGGATGGGATCGAGTTCGTAAGACGTTTTAGTCATCTTACTAATAATTTCCATAACAGATGCTTCAGATACTGAGTGAAACTCACTGAGGTGAGAACCCTGGAAGACTGGATCATTGTGGAGCAGACTTGTTTGATTGTCTAGGTCTTCCCTAATTTTCTTGATCCTGGCTGTGAAAAATTGATTAAAGGAGTCAGGGAGGTCGGCAGGTAGAATGGAACAAGGTAGTACAGGTTTACCTGCACCACCCAACATCTCTGTAGTTATTTTAAACAGCAACAGATGAGTCGGCGCTCTCAATCTTATTGCGAAGATGCATTGTCTTAGAATCTCGAATCAGACGATTGACATGGTTTTTCTTTTGTGTATACAAGTGTCGGTGCACTGTTAGACCGGTTTGCTTGTATTTTCTCTCAGCCTGACGGCGCAGTTATATAATATATATAATATAATAGGTCACCGTATTTTGTAATGAATAAATCAGTTATATAGCTTTATTAGCGGTAATAATCTAAGTTGGAGATGCCCCTGGACCGCTTGGCCCCATAACAGAAATAATTGAACCCAAATATCGATCAAAATGTAAAACAATTAACGCAACAAATGTAAACAAATTGCATTAATAACAAAGAAAAATGTCGTAACGAAAATGGCGATGTAAAATTACATCTTTACACCGTATAGGCTTTTCGCAAAATTATTAATTAATCATGAGCCGGTAGAATCAGCTCGCGGGACAGAAACAAAAAATTAAAAAGCCAATTGTACCGGCTCATGGGACGGAAAGAGTTAATGTATTAAATTAGTATATTAGGCTATAGACTATAGGCCTACTTGATGCCATCAGTATAAAATAATAATAGGCTATACCGTATACCACTACGCTGTATTTGATTTTTGGTAGGTTTCACAATAAGGCTGAAATCATAAGGCCATAGTCATAGGCCATAATGACTTCAAAAGTTCCCATTTTTACAACAAAAAAATATTTAAGCTGCATTATATGTCATTTTACAGCCTGGAAGCTAAAGGAATCTGAAGTCAGCTGACTTTCCAATGTTTTATAATTAATAACTTTAAGATCGAGAAATTCCGTCGGTCGAACTGTAACCAACCTAAAAAAAATACATAACACTAAACTGTCTAAACAGCTGCAAAATATTATAGAAACATACAATATTGACAATATTGTTATTGTTGGTGTTGATATTTTTTTATGAAAAATAAACTTACCGTAGAAGTTATAAAACTTATTTGCCGAATAATAAAATTTATAAATTATTTTTAAACCGTATCTGACTGTTATGTTAGAACTTCATTTCCATCGCAGGCTCGGTCGTTATCAATAATTGTTTTTTTATTAAAACTTTATTTACACATTTCTTTTCTGATTTCCCAATTATTGGTGTATAATTTACAGTAACACAGCAATATTATTAAAAAAATGTAAAGCTACATTTATGCAAATAGTAATTATTTAAACGTAAACAAAATATCTCATCATATTTGTCGCCAACACAATGTTTTAAGTCCGACATGACTGCTATTTTGTCTAATTTTGTCTTCAAACATAACTTCTAGGTCTTATGACCTAATGTGGACAATTACTTTAAATTATTAATTATAAAACTTCATATTCAGATTCCTTAGCTTTCTTGCTTTCAAATTATATATATATGGTAATACAGTAATAAAGCTTAACATGGTTTCTTTTGTAAAAAAGGGAACTTTTATAGTCCTTATCGTGAAACCTGCCTTTTCATTGCAGTTTATAATATAGGCTATACTTGTTTTTATGAAGACCTTTTAATCAGACTTGTTTCAATGCTTCCTTAGCCAATGGCAGTCACAATACACCTTACAGAGACACTTCACAGCTGTTAGAAGAAGAAAATGAACATCTGGAAAATGAACTGAAGGGGAAAGTCAAAGCCCTTAAAACAGTAAGTAAATGTGTTGCCAATCGCTTAATGGGTAATGAATATATTTTGTGCAATAACAAAGGGTTCATGTTAACTTTCATATGTTTTAAATGTGTGCCTCTGCTAAGACTATGTCTGAGCATTTTGGAACCATATTTTTATTTGCCTAGAAAAGTTCTCTAAATTTTATCCCCTAGATGTTGACTCTTACCTGATCAACTGGTCACAATTTTTTGTAATTGGGACGTCAAATTTAAAAAACAATTTGAGTTTTTTCAAACCACCAAAATAAGTATTTATAAGTATAAGGCAAGAATAAAATAAGGGAGTTTATGAGAGTAAACGGGTAATGAAGGTGTAGTGGAGAAAACAGTTAAGAATCATTCTTGTGCTTAGGAAATAAACACCTTCTTCTTACTTTTTAAATTATTTCTTTGTGGTTTAATAAAAAAATTTCTTTAGTCACCCGAAAGAGACATAATACAGTTAGTTTTTGTTTTGTGGGCATCTTTGAAGTTCTCCCAGTGTGATCTTTCCCAAGGAATTTCAGATGGTTATTGTTTTATATATTAATTACTTAGGCACATTATTGCTGTAGTGATGATCATTGTTTCATGATATCTCATTTTTCTCTTTCTATCAAATAGTCAGCTCTTTTATCTTATATTGGTTTCGTAGGCAGCCTTTTTTTTGTTGTTCTTTGACATTAGAAAATGAACCTAACTCTTTAATCTATTAAATTTATCCTCAGTTAACAATAGATATTGGAAATGAGGTCAGAGAACAAAACAAATGGCTAGAGCAAATGGTGAGTTATTATTTTCTTTATGTTTTGATTTTCTTTGTTTAGCGCTCTCGACTGGTGACCCGAAGGTTCTGGGTTCGAGTCCTGGTGCAGGCTAGGATTTTTTCTGGGACTTGAGGGTGTCCCCGAGTATACCCAGATCTGATGAGTACCTGACACTCGTTGGGGTAAAGTAAAGGTGGCTGGGCATTGTACAGGCCACACATCCCCTCGTATGCCATGAGCACAGAAACTGGTGAAGGTTGCTTCACCAGCCCTATGATCAGTTTGGTCTGAAGGGTACTTTACTATTAAAGGATATTTACTTTATATGTAAATATAAAGGTAAATATAATGCCAACGTGCATTCTCATACGTGGGCCCGTCCGCCTGGAATCCCCTCCCACTACAGCTTGGCCAGAGCTCTAGCTTCGACACCTTCAGGACATGGCTGAAGACGCACCTATTCAAGTAGCAGAATCCACCTCTACATGTATACAGTTTCGTCTTTTATTCGCTGTCTGTACTTTGTCTGTAACTCTTGACAGCGCATAGAACTGTTCCCAACGGGATATGCGCTTTACAAGTATTATTATTATTTTTTTTTATGTTTATATTTTATTGAACCATCACTATTCAAAATTAGTCATAAATTGTTAAAATAATTTTGTAGCCTATAATAATTCTTTACCTTCTTCCTCAATTTGAAAGTAATTATTATTATCAATTATCATTCATGACACATATTAACTAAATAATAGATTTTTTGCTGGAGCCGAACCCAGATATCAGAATTTATTTGATGTACAAGTCCCTCAAAATAGCTATAATCTTAAAAGAGTGCTATTTAAATTTTTTTGTAATTTGTCCAGATTGGTTTGACAAAAAAAAAAGAAAAATTTTATACAAATTTAGATATTTTGACCATATTGTTAATAGAATAAAAAGTTTCCCAGTCAATTAATTTAACCAAATCTGAAGATACCTTTTGTTGAGGCTATTTATTTATATAAGCCAATCATTAAATATTTGAGGTAAAACTTTTGTGTAAACTGCATTGAATAATCTTTATGGACCTGACCAATGTAAAACCATTTTAATTTAGAATTCAGCAACAAAACCGTCATTTGTAAACTCAATATGATAGGAAAACCTTCTTATTTATCATTTTGTGAGAAGGGTTCACATTTAAATTAAAGCCATAAAGAATAAATATGCAACTAGTCATAACTGATTATTCATCTTTTTCAAGGATGATGACATGGAGTCTTCGGGAGGCCTGCTGTCCAAAACCATGGGCCGTTTGAAATCCATCACAAAAGCTGGACACTGGAAGCTCTGGCTGTACATCCTGGCATTTGTCTTCTTTGTTTTCTTCATGTGCTGGGTCATCATTAGATTCAGATAATATTACTCCCAACACTACATGTGTGTGTGTCCAGACTGTATAAATTATTCTTTACACTGAACCTGATGCAAGGGAGCTAATGAAGTAAAAAAATAAATAATTGTTTAATGCTTTCATGCTTACAAGCTCTGTAGATGCCACAAGCCTGCTCCTACAATGGGAACAAGATATTTCAAGAGAGGTCTACCTCCGTGATGCTAATGTTTTAAGAGCGATTAACCTATTTATTAACTCTAGTCAGCAATGATGAAATAGTACATAGTGCAATTTATTTTTACAAAAGGCTTAGATCAGTAAAATTATTAGCATATTTATTGGCTATAAAAAAGTATTTTACTTAAAATAACTAATTAAACTAATAGTAAAAAATGCAAATATTTTTATATCTGTAACTTCAATGAAAAAAACTACTTAAGGTTGTCATTTACATTTTCTGTCTGTACATTTTTTCATCTGATAAAGTGGAAAAAAAAGAATTCATTTTTATTACTCGGGTGGCTTTCATCATTTTATAGAAACATGTTTACATTAACTGTGGATGGTATTGGGTTTCTTAAAAAGAAATTTTGTGAGAAGAAATAGAAGTAAACAAATTATTACTGAAAAAGTAGCATCAAAATAAAGTTTAAGTGTTTTTATTTCCCCAATCTTACATTTTAAGACTACAGCAAGGTTCTTAATGCAAATGTTTGCTGGCTTTACAAGTCTTTTACACTGTATTTTTTTTCTCCCTCTTTTCAAGACTTTGTTGTGTGTTATCAGTGGATGAGGGTGCAAAACCCATGACATTGATGTTATGTCCCTCGTGTTACGTGAATTAATTATCATCAAGAGGCCAACAGCAGATAATGTTGGTTTGTTACTATGAAGTAATTGGATTTTAAAGTTATATGCTCAAATTTGTTTTCCATTGGTATACTGCGTAAGTAGAAAATGATCTTTTTTGAGATCAACAATTTATTTTCAGGTAAATCAAACACGTTCTAATTATTTACAACATGAAAGGCTGGGGAAGTTGAAAACTTTATTTTGTTGTTTTAGTTTCTGATTAGTTTCCTCTATTCACTTTTTTTTTAAATTGTCTATCTCAGATTTTAATCTCACTTGCATTTGAACAGGATAGTTACTCTCAGAAACATGCTCACCCTTTCAATTCCAGGAATAAACCTCTGTTACCTTATAAATTCATGATATTCATACTGTGGTATGAATGAATCTTCATCTATAAATGACCCAAGCACACGATTTATCTTTTTGATTCTTTTATTAAAAAAAAACAACTCTTTTCTAAAGTTCTTTAACAAAGCTTTTTGACTACGATTAAATTTATTATATTTTTAACCTATATTTTTAGAAATGTTTAATAAACATTGTGAAAAAATGTAATATTTATTACTTAGCAAGTAAAAATGTGAAGTCTATCCATTTGAACCGAATTGATCCATAGGGCTGGTGGAACACTCACCTGTTTCTGTGGCTATGGCATACTATTGCTATGGGGTTGTGTGGCCAGCACAATGCCAAACCACCTTTACTTTTTACTAATCAAATGTCAGCTATCCATCAGAGCTGGGTAAACTTAGAGAACCTCCCCCCCCCCCCCCCCCCACCCGGACCCAGGAAAAAAAATCATAGCCTTTACCAAGATTCAAACCCAGGACTTTTCAGTTGGCCAGCCTAATGTGCTGCCACTTGGCCTCTGTGCACCATGTTGGTTAGCAACCTAACTTAAAATTGTTTGAATTGTGGCTTGTGGAGAAAATAAGTTTTTGTTTCCCTGCTTACTTTGTTTTTTTTAATCAGTTGTTAAAAAGAAACCTTTTGTATTTCAATTTATAAGGACAATAACCATTGTGTGCCAAGTTGAGTGACTTTGTCAAGTTATACTTATAAAAGTTTTGAATATTTTTTTCTATTCATTCCAACTTGTGTCCATTTGACGGCTGCATAAATTTGAAAAAAAAAATTGCCACAAAGTAAACATGTTTGTTGTTTAAAAAAAAATTATTTCTTTGACAGATTTTTTGTTTTAATTTATTTTTGGCCTATACTTTTAATATGTACTTTGAATTGAAATTTTACCAAAAACTATAATAAGATGGACATTTTGCTCTATTTTTAGAGCTTATATGTTATTTTTTTTTCCTGTGTGCAACCAATAAGTCTGTCTTGAATGACTTCTACGCTCCTACAATTGCAATTAAAGGTTTTTACTGTATACAACTTTCAATTTTAATTTTCCAAAATTTGTAAATAATTTGTAAAAATCATAGTGATTAAATAAAATGGAAGTGTACAGTACAGTAGTGATTAAGGGAGTCGGGGAATTCCGAAAAGAAATAATTCGAGTCATCAAATAGCAGAAATATTAAGTCAAGCGGTCCATCTTATTATAGTCTTTGATTTTACCAAGGCATGAGATGGATATGAAAGACTTTGTAAAATGTAAAAAAAAAACTAACTTTAAATTAAAATCCCATCTATCCAGGTGAGCTGGGTAATAATGTTTTGATTAAATATTGGACAAGTGAGAGATTTCTTTCATCTGTTTAGCAAACCTTTTGTGTGGATTCCATTATATGATAAATTAATTTGAATGTATGTATATTTTTTAAATTTAAGTTAAATGTTGTAGGTCAGGGGTCGGCAACCTACGGCATGCATGCCGGAGGGATTTTCAATGGCACGCGGAAGAGGTCTTAAAAGTCTATTCAAGTCTCTTGTCTGCAAGAAATTTAGTACTACAGCAGGATGACTTTTAGGCTGTTAGCACGCTGAATGAATTAGAAATCCTACTTTGGCACACTGTTAATACTGTTATCAAAAGGTTGCCAACCCCTGTTGTAGGTCATGCACAATCAATAAAACCATAGGTTTTCTTTTATTATAGTAATAGTATTAGTAGTCTTGCAAACCAGAAGTGTATACTTCTTTAATATTACAATATCCTCCTAACTTATCTATTACAGCTTGTATTCATACTGGAACATCAGGGTATTTTCCAGGCCTGGTCTAATAATACCCTGGTCAATTTGACCTTCTGTCCACCAAGGCATACAGACTTTAACAGGAAATAGAAATTAGGTCATTTAGCTATTCCAGTCTTTTCTTTTTCTCTGGTGATGGGCCTCTTACTCTGTTCAAGTACAGTCTGTATTGGTCATATATTGGTGATGGTAATTAGGCCCTGATTTAATATCTCCACTGTCACTTCTTTTTCTCATCACATAGACCCTCCTTCACACTGCAATACAGAAAGACCAAATTAACTTTTTCTATGAGCAATTTCATGATGATCACCATTTCAATGAACTTTTCATTTATATTGTATTTGATTTTTTTAAAATAGAAATTATATAGACTTTATTTTTGTTTCTGGAACAGGTGTGAACGATTTCTCTTGTTCAATCAAAATAATAGATTGAAGGTTCAGATTTTTTTTTTATGTTGTGATTCAAGAATTACAACATGCTGATATTGTATGTTGAATTAAGGTGGAATTATGGGAATAAACAAATATTTTCATCAGCTGTTTGATTTAATGGTTTTTTATTCTAATTACTTATAAAAATATTATATATATACAATTTAGAAATTCTTGTTTGTGATGTTTTAATTAATATTTTATGTGTGGTTAAAGTGTAAACTCTTTCCTCGGTCCTAACGGGGTCTCCAGAATAATATGAAGAAGAAGAGGAAGACATATTTATAGGCCTATCTATTATATTGTAATTGTAATGAACAAAGTTGCATTCAAAGAGCAATTGAACAATAGCCTACAAATGAACAGATTGTCCCAAATCGAATGTTTTTTTCTTTCTCAGTTATACTATTATACTATCGAAACATTTCTCAACCAGTTACTGTTTTTAATTGATGCAAGTATATTGTTTTGCTATTGATCCATGCTTGACCTACCAAGCGTTTACTTTCTTTACTTGTGTTATGCTATAACTATAACAAGCAAAATTGCCCAGCATTGTACGGGGGAAAAAATACATACGCCTATAGCTAGAGAAAAAAAAAGTATAAACTTCAATGTACAGAACGCTATAGATTCTAGGCCTAATAAAAAGAAAAAAAAAACAATATTAATTATTGCCTAAAAACATTTAGGAAAGTAATTTTTAACTAAATATTGTAATCGGGTTTAAAAGGCATGTCTTTTTATTTTATTTAACTTAAAGTTTGGACAATCCCAGGCTGAGAATCAAACACCCGTCTCCCATATGTCTAAGATAAAATTATTAGATTTTAATTACCCAAAACATTTTAGGAAAGCTTTAAACTTTAAGTCCTGAAATTCTGTTCAATCTTTAAAAAAGTGAAATGTGAAAAAATTAGCCTACCTATTGATATTACAGAAAAAGGGGGAAAAAAAGTCTTTAGTGGGAATAGAACCCAGGTCACCCACATGGCAGTCCGGAACGCTAACCTCTCAGCTAGGGAGGACACATACAGACAGTGAGATCGCAAAAGTTAAATAATACGAGGCAATAAAGTCACGTGTCCTTAAATTAACCAATGGGGAACGGAATCAACACACACACATCGTTCTTCATACTAACTAACTAACTAACTTGAACTCCTATTGGGAACGAGAGCTGGGAGTATTCCCTTGTAGCTCTGAGCAAGAACTCAGCCGTGCGTTTGAGCACGGCTCTATCTCCGTAGAGATCAGTGGGTAGTGGGTCACCCGTCCCATCTCCTCGATCGACGAGACGGGGGCACTCCCGCAGGATATGCTCCACTGTCTCCTCCTCCTCCCCACAGTGGCGACACCGCGAGTCGTAGTTAGGCAGAAATTCGGAAATTCCCAGACCATACCAGCGGCATCGACATTGGCACTGTTATTGAACATGGGAAAAACTGCAGTGGACCTGCTTCACACACTGTGTACAGTGGCGCTACTAAAAAGGTTTCTAAAGTACTAAAACAACCCATGCTCTATTTGGTTTTAATAAAGTGAAAAATGTGATCTAAGTCTGAAAAACTGGTAAAGATTATGCACAATCACAGAATGCGTTGGTGAAGTGGGGCAATACCAGTTACATTAAGGGCAAAAACACAGAGATTTAGGAACTCTTCTGTTCCACTATCAGTCAGCAGAAAATACAATAGCTGACTCCTAAATGATACTTCTTGTATGATAAATGGTATGATAGTGTGCGTGAATGTCTATTGATTATGCTTGAGTACAAATGATTCTTTTATATTATTTTAAATATGCTGAAAGACAGAATTTATGTATTCAAGTCAAATTTTCATTTATTTGGGTCAACAAAGTAATCTTAGTTTATCTTAAGAAAAGCCTACCATCCCAGACAAGTGCCATCTCAACTGCTAGGACCATTTTATCTTATAGGGCCTACATTACAGACAGTCCTAACAAGAAGATTATTGGGTCCTACGTTCATCCGCGCTTTCAGTCTAGTCCTGCATTTCTGTTCGTGTTTTTAATGATTGTTAAGTTACTGTTTTTCCTTGTTTGTTCAGGCAACCCATTCCATTCCCGAAATAGCAGTATTAAACAGAAAAAAAAACAACAAATACAAACTACTTCATTCATCGAAAAGATTTAAACCAAACTAAAAATGCAAAATATGCCCAAAATATATACCAAGAAGTAATAAAAAGTTATCTCCACATCCACATGTTGATGAAGTAATTAAAAAAATGGAACAAAACATTAGGTTTCACGATACTGAAATTTAACAAATGTAATACGAACATAGAGCTAAAATGCTATCTCACATTAGTTAGACAAGTCTAACTTAGACTTATACCGGTGCTAGAATATGCATCTTCTGTATAGGGCCCATCAACTAGAGAAAACATCAAAAAATTAGAGCGAATTAGAAAAGAGCTGCAAGGTTCATTATTAGTGAATATTCACAACTGACAAGAGTAATACCAATAGTTAAATCACTAAACCTAGATTCACGGTTCATTATTAGTGAATATTCACAACTGACAAGAGTAATACCAATAGTTAAATCACTAAACCTAGAAACAAGGTTCATTATTAGTGAATATTCACAACTGACAAGAGTAACACCAATAGTTAAATCACTAAACCTAGAAACACTCGAGGACAGAAAGGCAAAGAGTAAAGTAGTAATTTTAAATTAGAAATCCAGCACAATAACAATCTATTACAATAATAATTCAGATGAACATTAGGAAAAAAACATTTTTCTAAACGTATGCAAAAACAAATGCATATAAGTAGCCTACTCTTTTTTCCCGAGTGGTATAGGGCTTGTAATGGGTTGCCCGAACAAACCAGGAAAACCAGTAATTTAACATCATTTAAAGCACTAATCAAAATGCAATACTATACTCAAACCACGGATGATCGAAGGATGCATAAATCTTCTTTATAGAAGGAGCGTCTATATATAGACTCTATAACATATAAGATAAGATACCTATCCAGTAACTAAATGCTCACGCAGTCACAAGTATCCGCCCTCTCTTATTCATGGCTACGCCACTGGTAATGAGCAATTATTTATTATTTTTTTAAGTGCTTCCAATCTTTCTGTTTCATTGTGACTGTTTAGCGTTGACGCAGAAGCGCATGGTACTAGTTGTAGCACATATTACGGAGTGGGCGTTAATATAGCAATGTAGAGTAATGTCATCATTTTAAGTTTTCGGAGCGGAGGGGACAGTAGCGTAACTAGAGGGGGCGGAGAAGGCATCAGCCCCAGGTACCAATGCTTGGGTAGGCACCATACTGATATTATTAACATATCTACATCCAAACTACGCCAGTGTTAAGACTATTGAAACATTCTAAATAGGCACGGATTTTAACCACAGCGCCCCAATCGCTATTTTCTGTCTCTACGCCACGTGGGAGGGGGTAAAATTCAAACCTAATTTGCACATATCCACGGTCGGTCAAAGCATTCGTACTCAGCATTGGAGCTCGCGCCACACTCGAAGACCCTTGTTGGCACGCAGGTGATGTTAATGATAAAGCATGCCTCGGACAAGGGACCGACCTCCTCCCTTGGGCCGAGCAAGATCTATTTCCCCCCCCCCCACCCCCTCGGCAGTTTAACAGACATTAACGGATGGCGACGGGTATTAAGTGCGTCTGACCTTACAGAGCGCACAAAAAGAAGAAGAATTAAACAAATGGAACGGGAGATAAGAGATTTCAAAGACGCGCCAGTCAAAATATAGACTACATGTACGGTAGTTTTATTGTTGGTCTAAAGTTCACTTATGGCATCGTGAACATTAAAAAAATATATATTTATGTGATGCTAAATTTAGCTTTTTCATAATCCATTACCTGAACAAAATATGCAAGCAGTTTCGGCCGACATAGCAGCGCTATTTATAGATTTTTATTTGCAGTACATTGTAATGATTCTGGGTTGAGATAGGGATGTGCAAAAAAAGTAGAGGGGAGATAAGATGAAAGGATAATAGCATTCAAAGGGAAGCAATTAGGCTAATTACACATTGAATGCGCTTTTAGATGCTGCCAAGTCCTCCTAAAATCATGCTTTATCTGTACACTCATTAGTAATGACTTCCAGGATAAAAGAAAAAGGTTATATAAGATAAGATTTCGATGTTGAAAAAAAAAAGGGAAATTTGTCTTTATTACAGCTATTTTGTCTTTCAGCAGCACATTTTAAACAATATAAAAGAACTATTTGTATTCAAGCCCAAAATATACTTATAAAAATAGACATTCACGCACACTATTATACAATTTAGGCAAGAAAAAAAGTTCATTAGTAATCGGCTATTGTATTCTGGCTGACTGAAGTCTTGTCGATATATTTCTTGTTATGTATACTTTTGTGAATTCTCATGGTAGATTATAATTATAATGTGGTCTTAGGCTGACGCACATTAATTCTATGTCTGGTGTGCATATCTTTCTATTTGTTGTAATGTAGTTGATATTGCAATATATGTTCTTTTTTATAAACAGAGTTAGCATAGGCTAGCAGTTAGGGCATTTACAATTTTATATGTAAAACTGTTGCTAGCAGCTAGGACATTTACAATTTTATACGTAAAGGTATGCTAGCAGTTAGGGCATTTACAATTTTATACGTAAAGGTATGCTAGCAGTTAGAGCATTTACACTTTTATACGTAACAGTATGCTAGCAGTTAGAACATTTACAATTTTATACGTAAAGGTATGCTAGCAGTTAGGGCATTTACAATTTTATACGTAAAAGTATGCTAGCAGTTAGAACATTTGCAATTTTATACGTAAAGGTATGCTAGCAGTTAGGGCATTTACAATTTTATATGTAAAAGTATGCTAGCAGCTAGGAAATGTACAATTTTATACGTAAAAGTATGCTAGCCTCTAGGACATATAACATTTATACGTAAAGGTATGCTAGCAGTTGTTACATTTACAATTTTATACGTAAAAGTATGCTAGCAGTTAGGGCATTTACAATATAATTTTATATGTAAACGTATGCTAGCAGCTAGGAAATGTACAATTTTATACGTTAAAGTATGCTGGCAGCTAGGACATATAACATTTATATGTAAAAGTATGCTGTTAGCAGCAAGGGTATATAACATTTTCACCTAATAGTATGCTAGCGGCTATGGCATATTAACAATTGTATGTACAAGTATGACAGTAGCTAGAACATACAACATTTGTATGTAAAAGGCTTTATTCTAAACCATTGGCGCTTGCGCTAAAAAGTCATATTAGCACGATAATTAAAAGTGAAATACAACAGGAGAAAAATATAGATTTTAATACGGATATTGAAACTGTTGATTTCTAAAGCTGTAAAACTATTTTAAAAAAAATAACATATTAAAGTTCGTTATTACTCATTTAAAATCAATTTCTTGTTTTGTTTTTGTTTTTTTTTTGGTTGGGGGGGGGGGGGGGGTTCATTTCAAAATCTTTACTCATTTTCGTCTGCGTCAGACAATGTCAGTGAATTATGGAACCCGACAGAACGTTGCGCCAGGTTGGCGAAAGGCTGGGCGAGTACTTCCGGTCAACGACGACCCCGTGTACCTGCGCGTGCAGCTCAACATCGCCAACGGCGAGGGGGACGACACTTACGAGTCGGCGCCCTTCTTTTTGGAAAGCCATGAGGAATTTACCATGTAGTGAGTAAGCAAAACGGTGCTCGGTGGCCGTGCGGCAGCGCGTTCGTCTGGCTTACCAAAGATCCCAGGTTCGAATCCTGGAGCAGGCTGAAATTTTTGCCCCCGGGTCTGGAGGGTGTCCCTGAGTCTACCCAGCTATGATGGGGTTTCGTCCGTAGTTGAGGTAAAGTAAAGGCGGCTGTGCATAGTGCTGGCCACACAATCACCTAGTATGCCGTGGCCATAGAAACTGGTTAACGCTGCTTCATCACCGGACTTATGGATCAATTCGGTCTGACGGGTACTTTACTTTATACTTTTACGTTAAGTAAGCGAATGTGTGTGTGTGTGCGGTTAGGGAGTGGATGGAGGTGGAGGTGATCCTAGACTGGATTAAGATATACCAAACCACCTCTTGCATGAACGGGGCCACCCGCTTGAGCCTTTCACGGACAAACTTCAGGGCCATTTACAACTGAGCACATATGCGGTGAAGACGCCTTCAACATTGGTTTCATGGGGAAGTCTTATTCAACAAGTAGCCTCTATGGTTTCATTAAAGGTGCTTACATTTCTGAAATTGTCCATAACTCTGCAACAAATTAAAATGTACCCAAAATTGCTTTAAATGACATTAAACAATACGGGTTGCTCAGTCCTAAACATTGAGATCAAGTCAATTGAACTTAAGCATTGTGCTTTTTAGCACAATTATATGTCACGTTTGGTTTGCAAACAAAAATGACCGAAGACAAATTATTTAAACAAAAAAATACCCCCCTCCCCTTTACCCACATTTTCCTCCCCACCAAAGATCGCCCCATCTTTACTTTGTCAAAAAATAAAACAAGTAGAAAAGTCAATTAAAATATAAACACTAGATCTAGTCTATGTTTTCGATCAGTTTTAGATGTTCAAACTTATAAGGTTCTAATTTGTGACAAAGTGTAGGCCTAATTTGGACTTATGTAATTGTAAGGTCCGCAAAAAATGAAATTACCAATGATTGTGATTTGTTTACTTCTGTTCACTAAATTTGGATTAATGTTCAGTGTATACTATAAAAAAACAAAAAAACAAATAATGAATAAAAACAGTTGAGCAAGGAAGAAAAAAAAACCCACGGCATTTACAAAGGGGAATAACAAAGTAAATAGCGCGAGACTTAAATTGAAACGCATTCTTTTCCCTTTCCTGTTGTAGACGTTTCGATGAAAAGAGAAAAGCATAGACAAAACCAGATACATTTGTTTGAGCATCTCACTTTTCTGGCTATCCCTGACATTTCAAGACCAAATTACTCACATTAGTTTAAAAAATATAGATCTAGTGTTTCGTTGTGAATAGAAACTTTGAAAAACTCTTTGTACTGTATTTCGATTCGTTAAAAAAAATAATTTGAGTCTCGAAAACCAGTATGTCACGTTTTATACCTCGTGTTCTTTAGAGGACTAAACATCAATGGCGTCGCTATCTCACAATCCTGGCTACACCACTGCTAAACAAATTCACCATCTCCATTTAACTTAACTAACAATCTTGACTACGCCACTGCTAAATAAATTCACCATCTCCATTTAACTTATCTCACAATTCTGGCTACACCAATGCTAAACAAATTCACCATCTCCATTTAACTTAACTAACAATCTTGACTACGCCACTGCTAAATAAATTCACCATCTCCATTTAACTTATCTCACAATTCTGGCTACACCAATGCTAAACAAATTCATAATATCCATTTAACTTATCGCACAATTCTGGCTACGCCACTGCTAAACAAATTCATAATCTCCATTTAACTTATCTCACAATCTTGGCTACGCCACTGCTAAACAAATTCACCATCTCCATTTAACTTATCTCACAATCTTGACTACGCCACTGCTAAACAAATTCATAATATCCATCTAACTTATCTCACAATCTTGACTACGCCACTGCTAAATAAATTCACCATCTCCATTTAACTTATCTCACAATCTTGACTACGCCACTGCTAAACAAATTCACCATCTCCATTTAACTTGTCTCACAATTCTGGCTACGCCACTGCTTAACAAATTCACTTTCACTGTACAGCGACATAGTCACCGTGAACGAGAGGTTCGCCTCCTGCGTGTCACTACTGACCAATACCATTGTGGTCATGGTGTTTCTGCGCGTGCTCTGCCTGAAGCGCCTCACCAGCCAGCTCCTGGTCAGCCTGGCCGCCAGCAACATCCTCTCCACGATCACCCACGTGGTGCACTCCTTCGAAGTCGGCACCTTCATGGCAACAGAGTCTATCCAAGCCTGCAAGTGAGTAGAACTGTGGCTGTCTTTTGAATGTCTGTCTGAGCTGTCCGTCTTTTTGTTTAATCTTTGTTTTGGGCTGTACTGTTATCTATTTATCTATCTATTTATATATCTATCTATCTAGAGTAATTCACCCTTTGCGAACACCATAAGGCTAAAAATAGCACCCTACTTAGTTTTTGTGACCTAGTTTATAAACCGTAAGACATAGAATAAAAACGAAAGTAGCAAAAGATAGTACAACAACGTGGCTACTTGATTGATCATACATTATTGTATTACTACGCAGGGTTAGGGTGTATATTGCATACTCAGACGGCCATGTTTGCTGCTTCATAGCGAACACTTTTTTTCTTTAAACTTCATAGCGAACACTTTAATTTCAGAGCATACACTAAGCCAAAGTCATCAAATATTTATTATTTTGTTAATGTAACGAACACTGGAGATGCCCATGCTATTGTATTGCCATATGCATTTGTCTAGACTTTGACAGATCGTTTTCATTTTTATAATAATTTTTTTTCTAAACCAATGAGTTTATGGTGTAAAATGTAGATCTATTTATTAGTGAGCCAAGAAAACCTCTGCATCGACAGTAAAGAGAAAGACAAGCTAGTGTTCCTATAGTCTACATGCGTCTTTTGATAAATGCATGCTATCTGTACTGTATTTTCAAACAAACAACATTGAAGTTGAAGCCATTTCTAGTTCCATTAAATGTAGTATCATAGATCTATAGACTATATAACCTATGTCATATGTAGTAGCTGCTATCAGAGCTTACTTCAATTACGTTTCTTGACCCTTCTCTTTTCAGTGTTTTTTCTGCTCTTCTTCTCTCCCAAGTCCTGCTCTAAGTACAGCTCATCTAATAATCTAGTAATAATCCCTTTGAGGTGCATTTTCGACAGTTTTTAGATACCTACCCCAACAGAAAAAAAGTGTTCTCTGTGAGGATCAATCCTACGTTTTGCATACTTCATTGCGAACACCCTTTAAAACGAATATTACTATAAATAAGTATTGTAAATCATAACATCATTGTTCCTTAACTATATCCTAGTGATAATCCGATAGCAAACACATATAAATGTAAAAAGGAAAGGAAAAGTAGTCTTAACCCGGATACCATCCTCGTTCATCCGGTGGGAGGTTTTTAGCATAGCCACCACCATGGATCCAAATGTCGGCACTTTTTGGACACAAAAATGCTCTTCCCGTAACTGAAACGGCCTAAGGATATTGAGGAATAACTGTTTTCTTTAAATTGACGCTCGCTTTCGTAGTAGACATGAAAATAGAGAAACTGGGAATGTTTTTCGAGTGGTGTTCGCAACGTTCAGGAGTTCGCGCTGAGGTGAATACTCTATCCGTCTGTCTGTCCATCTGTCCGTTTATCCTCCTATCTATCCATCTATCTATCTATCTATCTATCTATCTATCTATCTATCTATCTATCTATCTATCTATCTATCTATCTATCTATCTATCTATCTATCTATCTATCGATCGATCGATCGATCGATCGATCGATCTATCTATCTATCTATCTATCTATCTATCTATCTATCTATCTATCTATCTATCTATCTATCTATCTATCTATCTATCTATCTATCTATCTATCTCTGTTTGTAAACCTACCTATGTAGCCTACATACCCAAAATCTTTAATCTTGTACATATATTGAACAATATTCAACTAAAAAATAAATAGAAAGTTCAATTCCTGGTCAGATTGTAAACCGCCATGTTTGTTTGTGTGTACCCTAGGTTTACGTACTCCCTGGCCATGAATTCGTGGATCCTCCTCTGGACAAACCTCAGCCTCGCTGTCACGGAGAGGCTTATCGCCATCAACATGCCCTTGTACTACACGGCCACCCACAACCTCATCGCCTGCATCTGCAACTCGACGCCCTGGGCTTACTACCTCCTGCTTGTGCTACTGGACAGGCTGGGGATCTTTGATGTAAGGGTTTGAGTTTAGAGGTAGCAGAAACTCGAGCAAACTGGGGGTGGGGGGGGGGGTGGGGGAAAGGCGAATAAACAGATTTTAGAAGTAGGCAGACATGGCTAATACATAATATTACGGCCAAAAATACAGACACAATAGAGTCGTCTATTACGATCTTAGTAAGACCGTTCTTGTCCAGATTTGTTCGACTGGCGATCCGAAGGATCTGGGTTCAGATCCTGGTGCAGGCCAGGATTTTTTTCCGGGGCTTGAGGGTGTTCCTGAGTCTACCCAGCTCTCATGGGTACCTGACACTAGTTTTGGTAAAGTAAAGCCTGCTGGGCATTGTGCTGGCCACAGACCCCCTAGTATGCCGTGGCCACAGAAACTGGTGAACGCTGCTTCACCAGCCCTATATGATCAGTTTAGTCCCGAAGGTTACTTTACCTTTACTTTTACATAGTAAGACCACACGCTTGACCACACATGTTGATTACAATAAAGGTAAAGATTACTTGAAGACCGCCAACCCTTAAATTCAGATGGAGATCCCCAAGCGGTTTATGTCCAGACACCTATGTTGCCAAACCAAAAAAAAACAAAAAAACTATGTGCTGGAACTTTTGAGAATCTCAAACGGGTTAACTTTCGAAGCTGAAATGGGGGGGGGGGTCTTTAAATGGAAGCGAACAAGTTGTTACAGACAACTTACATACTTTAAAACCCTTGGTCAAAATGCAATATGGCGATGAGTTAACAGACACTTTCAAAATGGTGCATGTATTTCATTGAACCTTTGTCGTACAAAACTACAAAGGAGGACTGAGCATGCTGTGTATCTCAGCGTGTAGCGTGTAGCGTGTAGCGTGTAGCGTGTAGCGGAGCTAGACATATGACCATCAATATAGTTAAACTATGGAAAATCCCTTGGGGCAATGGTGGCATCTGGCGTGAGTTATGCTGAAGTATAAGCGGCTGGACATTGTGCTGGTCACACAATCCCTTAATACGCCGTGGCCACAGAAACTGGTGAATGCTGCTTCATCGGCCCCATGGATATATTTGGTCCGACTGGATAGTTTATAAAAAATCACAGGACACGGTAGGCGTTTGAAATATATTTCAAGATAAATCTCACTTTTTAAGAGATAATATATACATGATCCGTCAATATAGTGTAGGGCAGGGGTCGGCAACTTACGGCACGCGTGTCAAACTTGTCACGCAGAACAATTTTTAATGGCACGCGGAAGACTGCTTAAAGATATTCAAGTATCTTCTATTAGAAATTGAGTGCTAAAGCAAGGTGTCTTTTAAGCTGTTGGCACATTGAATGAATTAGAAATCCAACTTTGGCACACTTTTATCAAAAGGTTGCCGACCCCTGGTGTAGTGCTTTAAAATATTGCAAGTTCTCGTAGTTAAAACCGTGCTAATGACTTAATGTCCCGCAGTAATCCATAAGTCCATAGATATATCCCTTGTGACAATTATTATTGTTTGTTATTTTCTATCAACATTGAAAATGCTATTGACCTTGCGGGCGGATCACTATGGTGCTACCAGTGCTACTTATGCGGCCTTTGCTGCCACCTTGGCGACTTTTGCTTTCTTTTCAACTTACTATAGCGCTCTCCGACACTTGATATTCCTCAATCTGTCTCCATGACCTGCCCACCTCCCACCCCCGCCCGCAGTACGAACTGGACTACGGCTGCAGCAACCACCTGATGTACACTCCCCTGGACCCAGCCAAGCAGGTCATCCACCTGTTGACCTACACCATTCTCATCGTCATGATCGTGATCCTCATCTTGTCCCGCGTCATGCACCCGGTCTACGCCGACGACGCCCTAGAGATCAACCGTATCAAGCTGGAGATGAAGACCACCTACGTGGTTTTAAAGGTGAGGCTACTATCTCTTTTTATAAAATATATATTGTTACTCCCAATAATAGACAGGCCGGCTAATCTTGCGTTAAGTTCACCGGATTGTCAACAGATACGTAGCGAGTTCTATCTCTTCCGCCAATCTATCTTTGCCGTCCTGCGGGAGTTTTGGACCTAGTGGATATATATTATCTTCTATCTAGAAGGACGTCTGAAAACTTATAAGATAAGATAATAAATACAACCAATGATATTCTCTTCGATGGCCACGTTCTATTGGCTTCGCTAGTCATTATAAAAAACGTTGTTTTGTTGTTGATTGTTGTGTCTAGGTTCTTTCTGACAATATTTTATTATGGCATCCTAGCGTTTCTATAAAATGTAGCTCTATATTTTGGTGTCTTTTATAAAAATGTTTGTTCTAATTTCTATGCCCGGTTATAACTCTCTTTGTCTCTACGATATCTAGGTTGCCGTGGTCCAAGTTTTTCTCTTCCTTCCCCTGATGGTAGCCTCTACAATGTCCTACTACAACGAATCCCGGGCTATGTACGAGCTGAAGCTGAACCTCCTGTTCTACCAGTTCGCCGTCCACGGGAACAGCATACTCTTCTTCATCATGCTTCGCCGCAAGGAGTTCCGCAAGGCCGTGTCTCTCATCTTCGCCAGCAGCTCCTCCATCCGCAAGGCGCGCCCCATGAACCTCCTCCTGGAGGTCACGGAGGCCAGGCGGAAGAAGTCCTCCGACGTGGACGGCGACGCCTCGAAGGTCCCAGGACTGGGCAAGCTGGCCGCCAGGGAAGATATGAAGAAGTTCAGCACGGCTTCGCCGACCATGAAGTTTTCCAGCAGTAGCTGACTATGGCTGGGAACTTCCTCAAGCTCATCTTCGAGTAGATCGCCAGACGCAGTTTAAAGTTTAAAGAATACTTGATTGGATAATGTTAGGCTTACTGGTAGAAGCGAATACAGGGACCACAGGAATTTTTAAAATGACCAAATTACGACGAGAACTAGCAAACATCCTGATGTTGTTTATGTTGATATATTTTTGTTGATTCAAGAGATGTATTCATTTCTGTTTGCTGTTAGTAGTAAATAAAAATATTTATTTTAATATTTACACAAGGCCTATTATTATTTATTACATATATAATAAGGGCACAAAAAACAACAACAAAAAACGTTTCAGGGGGTCGGCAGTTTGTAACAAAACACCACATTCTTTTTTTTTCTCTTTTGTGAATGCATTAATAGTATAAAAAATGTAGAGCCTTCCAGCTGTTTAGTCCAGGGCGGTATGAACACCAAGACACTGTCCGAGTCTCGCCACCATGCCCACAGGACACGCCGCCTACAGCAGGTCTCCTGCGGGTACATGCCCAGCACTCCGATCCTTCTGGACTTCCCCTCACGGGTTACATTGCTCGTATTCCTGCACTGTCGCCCGGTAGCACAAACAACAGACTGCAGGCCTGGTCATCCAAAGATACTTTACTCAAACGTTTTTTTTTCTAATAAATTATATAGGGGTTAGTTACAACCAATGCGGCACGGTAGCCGAGCGGCAGCGCATTCGACTGTAGCAAAGGTCCTGGGTTCGAATCCTAGTGCAGGCTAGGATTTTTTTCCCAGGATTTGAGGGTGTCCCTGAGTCTACCCAGCTCTGATGGGTACCTGACCTTAGTTGGGGTAAAGTATAGGCTGCTGTGCATAGTGATGGCCACACAATCACCTAGTATGCCGTGGCCACGGAAACTGGTGAACGCTGCTTCACAGGCCCTATGGATCAATTTGGTAAGACGAAATACTTTCCTTTAATTTTTAGTTACAACCAGTTAGCGGAGACTGTAGAAACCTTTTTTAGATCATTAAGTATAATTAAGTTTACAATAAGAAAAGTGTATACTCTAATGCAGGGGTCGGGAACCCATGGCTCGCGAGCCAGACGTGGCTCTTTTGATGGCTGCATCTGGCGCGCTAACAAATGTTCCATTATTAAAAAATGTTTTTTTATAGACTTTTTGATCTACAAAATAAATGCATATCAATATTTCATTCTACAAATGAGCTAATGTCTACTGCAGCTCAGCATCAGAAGAATTCAGAGACATAATTATTGTACTTTTAGTGTTGAAATTACACAAAATGCACATATTTACTTGAATTTTTAGTTTTAAGATAATGTATGGCTCTCCCAGAATTACTTTTCAAAATATGTGGTGTACATGGCTCTCTCAGAAAAAAGGTTCCCGATCCCCTGCTGTAATGTGTTTATGTACAGTACCCTGAAGATTTGTTAAGATTTGAGAAAAGTTATTAAAAGAAGAGTGGCGTTATGGGCAACAGAAATAGTCCGTCTTCAGTTCAGTGGCGTAGCTAGGGGAGGGGGGTGGGTCAAAATTCGAAAGTCCCCCCGGGCCCCTACTTAAGGGGGGCCCCCAAAGAAGTGTCTGAATTGTTTTTACTCATGTCATAATGTCGAATGTCAAAATGCAGGGGGCCATTAAAGAGGCCGAGCCCCCCCCCCCCCCCCCAGGGCCCCCCAAATCCCTTGCAACGGCACTGCTTCGGTTGGGTTACATCCAGTTGCCGGGGCAAAAAGGTATACAATACAACACACTTCAATAAACGGCTTAAACAACATCAACTTCCGCAAAGAGGGCAAGTACCCTATTGACGAGGCTACTGTTTCATCTCTAAAGCAGAAAGTGTGTGCACATCACCCAAGGAAAACGAACGAGACATGAATGGCAAATCTCTTTGCAGCAAATGTAAGAAACACATTCGCAAAGAAACATCTCTGCTGTGCAATCTGGGCTGCAAAGCCGCTATTTCATGTGCACGTGCATGTAACATTTTTTTTTAAATTATTAGTACATATCATTTAGACCAGGGATCTCAAACACGCGGCCCGCGGGCTGCATTTGGCCTACCAAGTGGATTTTTGTGGCCCACCAGTACGCTTACAAAATAGTGTAGGCCTACTGTTCGTGAAATTCAGACAGCTAGTACTGAGAAACATCAAATGTTATTGGTAATGTATATACTTAACGTAATTATTTTTAAAAAGTATAAATTGTAAATTGGCATATTATTAGTGTTTTTTGTTTACTAGGGACGGGTTGTTGGGGAAGGAAAGGGGGTGGGTGGCGGTTGATCTTAAGGGATGAAATGGCACATGCCGTCATCCGAGTTAGATATCCCTGATTTAGATAGTCAATTATTTATTGTTAAAATATTTTAATTTTTTTTTTGCTATGGCTCACAAAAAAACTTTATTAAATGAACAGAAAATCAAACCATTACATAATACGTTCAAATTCTAATCTAGAAATGCAACACAATAAGCTAATGAAATACTTTTTAAAATATTAAAATAAGACAAAACACATTTCTCTTCTTCAATATGCAAAACACCGATTCATACAGCATAAGTACAGTTTTTTTTCTCGAGTGGCCTTCGGGGTATAGAATGGGTCAATTGCCTAACACACCAGGAAAACCAACACTGTAACACCATTTAAATCCCTAGCTAAAGTACACGACAATTTTTTCTTTACTGAAATCACATTTCCATTAGTTTGGGGAATCGATAAAGAATTATTATTATAGTTACCAAACACACATCTATAGTCGTGAAAAGCATGGCAGATATAGTTTTCAAGCACACATCTATGGTCGTGAAAGCAAAGTTGACATAGTTATTAAACACACATCTATAGTCGTGAAAAACAAAATTGATATAGTTATCAAACACATATCTTTAGTCGTGAAAAAGCATAGTTGATATAGTTATCAAACACATATCTATAGTCGTGAAAAGCAAAGTTGATATAGTTATCAAACACATATCTATAGTCGTGAAAATCAAAGTTGATATAGTTATCAAACACACATCTATAGTTGTGAAAAGCAAAGTTGATATAGTTATCAAACACACATCTATAGTTGTGAAAAGCAAAGTTGATATAGTTATCAAACACATCTATAGTCGTGAAAAGCAAAGTTGATATAGTTATCAAACACATCTATAGTCGTGAAAAGCAAAGTTGATATAGTTATCAAACACACATCTATAGTTGTGAAAAGCAAAGTTGATATAGTTATCAAACACACATCTATAGTTGTGAAAAGCAAAGTTGATATAGTTATCAAACACACATCTATAGTTGTGAAAAGCAAAGTTGATATAGTTATCAAACACATCTATAGTCGTGAAAAGCAAAGTTGATATAGTTATCAATGACACATCTATAGTTGTGAAAAGCAAAGTTGATATAGTTATCAAACACACATCTATAGTTGTGAAAAGCAAAGTTGATATAGTTATCAAACACATCTATAGTCGTGAAAAGCAAAGTTGATATAGTTATCAAACACACATCTATAGTTGTGAAAAGCAAAGTTGATATAGTTATCAAACACACATCTATAGTTGTGAAAAGCAAAGTTGATATAGTTATCAAACACACATCTATAGTTGTGAAAAGCAAAGTTGATATAGTTATCAAACACACATGTATAGTCGTGAAAAGCAAAGTTGATATAGTTATCAAACACACATCTATAGTTGTGAAAAGCAAAGTTGATATAGTTAATACAAACACATCTATAGTCGTGAAAAGCAAGGTAGATATAGATCTAGTTATCAAACACATATCTATAGTCATGTAAAGCAAAGTTGTTATAGTTATCAAACAATCATAGATAGTTATCAAATAACCCAGTTGATGTAGTTATCAAACACACGCATGTCTCGTCTCTCTAAGCAACAGACTCTCTAGAGCTGCACTTCTTAAATCTATTGTCGTGGACAGCAAAGTTGATATAGTTATCAAACACACATCTATAGTCGTGAAAGGCAAGGTAGATATAGTTATCAAACACATATCTATAGTCTTGAAAAGCAAAGTTGATAAAGTTATCAATGACACACTTATCATAGTTATCAAACACACATCTATAGTCGTGAAAAGCAAAGTTGATATAGTTATCAAAAACACACTTATCATAGTTATCAAACACACATCTATAGTCGTGAAAACAAAAGTTGATATAGTTATCAAACACACACCCATAGTCATGAAAAGCAAAGTTGTTATAGTTATCAAACAATCATAGATAGTTATCAAATAACCCAGTTGATGTAGTTATCAAACACACGCATGTCTCGTCTCTCTAAGCAACAGACTCTCTAGAGCTGCACTTCTTAAATTATTCTACATACTCTTCTTCTATTCAAGACGATTTATTCGTTCTTAGCTTCAAAGGATGAGTAGTATAGACATATAGTGGACAATTACACTGTGTCACTATAGCTGTAATACATATAACATTAAAATTCTGACTTAGAAAATACAGCACAATAAAATAAATACCACTGATCTATAAAAAGTATGTATAGAGCATCTTTAACATATATGTTAGTGCAAAGTGAGTGAGTGGAAATTAGCTAGCCGCCATTGTAAAACTGCCATGTCCATGCTTTAAAAAAAATGTAAATGAGTGGCGTCGTGCATGGAATGGGTTAGCTGCTGATCAAAGCAGGTAAACTAACAACAAAACATTATAATTTGAGAACCTTATCAAAATACAAGACTAGACTTTACGGAAACGCAATGGACGCAATAATCTTTACTCTATAAAAGTAGCTTTTGTAATATACTAACCTGACTAATGAATGTATAGTAAACCTAAAAGATTATAGTAAAACAACATTTCCGGTCCAATTCGTTTATTTACTAACAACTAACATGCGTGTGTGCTGAGTTCCTGGTTGTACTTGGAGTAAGTATCCTATAAGTTTTAGGGTGACCAGACATATGCGCACAAGACAATTGCGCACACGACAAACGCGCACAGACAATTCCGCAATGACACAAATGCGCACAGGACAAACGCGAACACCGATAGTTGCGCACACGGACAATGGCGCACACCGACAAATGCGGACACCGACAATCGCCCACAGTGACAAATGCGAACGGCTATATAAGCGCACACCGACAAAAGCGCAAACTGACAATGAAGCTATAATTAAAACAAAAAAAACATGTTTAAATATAATTTAGTTCAAATAGTTTTCAGTACCAGAAAGGAAGGCAAAGTATGGAGGAAAAAAGGAACAAAATAGACAACAAAAGAAATTGAATTTAAAATAATTCAGAAAAAATATTAAATGTCGAAATAATTTTTTCACTATGAGAGTGGAAGATACAAAACTAACTGAACCGTAGCTAACTGGTTTTAACTGCTTTCAATTTCATTCAATCATTGCCATTTATACACATCTTCATTCAAAACCTTTTGTATTTTATTATCTATAAGTATAAGTTACAATTTAGAAGTAATTAAATAAAATACATATTAGTAATATTAAAATTGTTCTTTTCATATTTTTAAGTCATCTATACTCAATGTTGTTATTTAACTCCACTCTAGTTAGCAATTTGTTAATAAATTAAAATACATGAGGCATACACATATGAAATTATTATTAAATCTTGTTACACACGACAATTTGACAGGTTCACTACTTAATAACTCTTTGATTCACAAAAAAAATTAACTTAGATATACACTTTCTTTGGCCATTTAAACTACTGACAGATATGATTCAGTATGTTAGTAGGCCTACATGTAATTATTATAGTCATTATGGCTAGGGAGATACACTAAAATATAAAAATATCAAAACTATTTGTAAACTTTCGTCACAATGTTTAATGAATATACTGCCTTTCATTTCCACACTTTCCATAAAGCAAGTCACTTAAATATATATTGAGTTATTGTTAAAAAATACTTTTCATCTGAACATTTGAGAAGTATTCAATAACAAATAAAAAACTATTAAATTTTAAATCTAGTGCTACAAACTCTTCACATTGTCATTTAATTGACTTATTGGCAAAGAGTCCTTAAAAATCACCCCCCCCCCCCCAAACATATGTGTTTGTCTAGAGTCTACTATACTAATACTTAACTATTACAGAATTAATGAGGAAGCACTAGAGCTTAATAGCAACAGGTATAAAAAAATTATTTTAACTGAAAGAATATTGCTGGAAATTATAATAATATATAGAGTAGTAATAACCTTTAATTTTAAGTTTGGGTATTGTTCTAATGGTAGTTTAAATCCTAATTGCAAAGTTATGTGTAATAAAATATCAACAGTAATTTCATCATTCAATTAGGACTTCCTTCTACACTATAAATAACCAAGATTATGAACCTAATAAATCTGCGGGTTGAAAGAGGGGTCGGAATAACACTACGTGTCAATCACTAATAAAAAATTTTCAAATCGGTTGCATGAATGCATGTTTTAAAACGTACTTTGCCTTTAGAAAAGTGCAATGCCAACTCTTATTTTAAGACTAATATTCCTCTTTCTTTTATAAAAAAAAAAAACACATTATTTTTAGTATAATGTATAAGTATACGTCTTATTTTCAACTATATGCTTAAGTAGTAGTACTGCTGTTATTTGTTTAATAATCATTTTACGAGCTTCCATCATACTACGATGGTTTAACAAAAAAATGACATCTCTTAAAAATCATGACGTAGCAGTACTTATAGAACGAACATTTTATTACAATACTATTAGTCTATACATTTAAAAGTTAATTTTTTTTTAAATATGCATACAATTATTATTACATTTATTATGATTATTAATATATTGTTAGCTTTAAACATGATTTATTTTTATTTTTCCATTATCATATTTAAATTGGCGATGCATAACTTGCTATTTGCGCATTTGTCGGTGTGCGCTTATATAGCCGTTCGCATTTGTCACTGTGCGGGATTGTCGGTGTCCGCATTTGTCGGTGTGCGCCATTGTCCGTGTGCGCAACTATCGGTGTTCGCGTTTGTCCTGTGCGCATTTGTGTCATTGCGGAATTGTCTGTGCGCGTTTGTTGTGTGCGCAATTGTCTTGTGCGCGTTTGTCACGGAACCAAGTTTTACAGACGTTCCTTCTAGATAGAAGATTTTTACGTCCACTGGGCCCAAAACTCCTGCAGTGAGGCAGGGATCGGTCGACGTGTCGGTTGACAGTCCGGTGAACTAACCGCAGGACCAGCCGGCCTCTCAAGTCAATGGAGATGTATGGGATTAATGTTATTACACTGACTTTCACCATGTATGATTGTAAACAATGACTTTACATTAAAACTAAACATATTTTACACAAGGCAAATCGAAGGTGTAATCCAACGAGTCATCAAATTTATTATTCTATTTTTTTTTTACTATTTTAATTTAAATGAAAGGTTAAAATAACATATCGAACTTGTTTGTTTTGTACTTTTTATATAAAAACATAATCCTCAATAAAATATTTATATCCTTTATTCATTTCTGAATGGCCTGAACTTGATGTTAACGTTGCAATAATGAACATGTTGTTTGCAACGAGCCGTAAATCTCTTGTTTCTACAACAAAGGTTGCCATTGTAAACACAGTAACCGGAAGTTTTTTTAAGCCCTAGCCCCTGACCTATTGAAATTAACAATGTAAAATGCACAGTACTTAGGAGCAATAATAAATGATAAGTTATCTTGGAATCCTCAAATTGATGAATTAATTAAAAAATCTAACAAAACATTAGGATTTACAAAAATGAGCTTTTATAAATGTAATAAGAATATACAAAAAAAAAATGCTTTCTCCTATTAGTTAGGCTTATACTAGAATATGCATCATGTGTATGGGACACATCAACTAATGAAAACATTAAAAAAAATTAGAACAAATTCAGTAAATAGCTGCAAGATTCATTACTAGCGAATATTCACAACTGACAAGAGTAATACCAATAGTTAAATTACTAAACGCTAGTACAGCGTCGTAGCACCTCTGTGGTGCAGTGGCGTAGCTAGGGATTCGTAGCTTGGCCTCTTTACGGGCCCCTGCAAAAAATATTTTCGGACACTCCTTTGGGGGCCCCCCTCAAGTAGGGGCCCGGAGGGACTTTCGA
>OX421498.1:38934942-39119942 GCA_949126835.1 Anisus vortex
AGTGGCCTGAATGTAATATATATATATATATAAAGTTCATCGAGTGGCCTGAATGTAATATATATATATATAAAGTTCATCGAGTGGCCTGAATGTAATATATATATATATAAAGTTCATCGAGTGGCCTGAATGTATTATATATATATATATAAAGTTCATCGAGTGGCCTGAATGTATTATATATATATATAAAGTTCATCGAGTGGCCTGAATGTATTATATATATATATAAAGTTCATCGAGTGGCCTGAATGTATTATATATCTATATAAATTTCATCGAGTGGCCTGAATGTATTATATATCTATATAAAGTTCATCGAGTGGCCTGAATGTATTATATATATATATATAAAGTTCATCGAGTGGCCTGAATGTATTATATATATATATAAAGTTCATCGAGTGGCCTGAATGTATTATATATATATATATAAAGTTCATCGAGTGGCCTGAATGTATTATATATCTATATAAAGTTCATCGAGTGGCCTGAATGTATTATATATATATATATAAAGTTAATCGAGTGGCCTGAATGTATTATATATATATATATAAAGTTCATCGAGTGGCCTGAATGTATTATATATCTATATAAAGTTCATCGAGTGGCCTGAATGTATTATATATCTATATAAAGTTCATCGAGTGGCCTGAATGTATTATATATCTATATAAAGTTCATCGAGTGGCCTGAATGTATTATATATATATATAAAGTTCATCGAGTGGCCTGAATGTATTATATATATATATAAAGTTCATCGAGTGGCCTGAATGTATTATATATATATATAAAGTTCATCGAGTGGCCTGAATGTATTATATATATATATAAAGTTCATCGAGTGGCCTGAATGTATTATATATATATATAAAGTTCATCGAGTGGCCTGAATGTATTATATATATATATAAAGTTCATCGAGTGGCCTGAATGTATTATATATATATATATAAAGTTCATCGAGTGGCCTGAATGTATTCATTTCGATTTGAAAACCAGGCGACGATCCTGGAAAAAACAGAAGTAATTATTGAATTTAAAAATGTGAATGCGAAATTGGCAAACAAGATAATAATCATTCCTGTTGATTTGATATGGAGTTGATCATCTCTCCTCACGTGGGACACTCCTTCCTAGAACGCGAGGTCACGTGCGGGTATCCCCCGCTGCCACTCATAAAGACCGCCTCTGCTGCACCCAAAGGAAGAAGTAAATTTGTGTGTGTGTGTTTGATAGTGTGTTTACGTGTACACATGCTTCACCAAATAACAATTTACAATTTCTCTACTTGACAGATAACTCCATTACATCATGGGCGGCGACTTAGCGAAATATTGCCAGAGTGAAGCCGTGTCAAAGCTGAAAGGTCTGAAACTTTATTTCAACACCGATAACTTACAGAAAGATGTTCCGGTAAATTAATTGGGAACCCCTCATGTGATTGTTATATTGAAAAACAAAAATTTGATACATTTTATTTTAATCGCATCTTGTCTTTAAAACTTATAAAACATGTTGTGATTCTTTTGTAGGCATCATATTTTACAAATTCTTTCTGGGAGCGTTTACCTTACCTGGCTCTGGTAAAAATATATCAATATCTACCGGACCAAGACAAGTTTAACTTATCTCTGACGTGTCGGGCGTGGAGCCTGCCCTTCTATAGGACCGAAATCTGGGAGCAAGGCAAGTTTCTTTTCGACGGTATAGAAGACTGGCGCGCCCTGATTTTCGTCAGCTCTTATGCGTCGGGGCTACGCCACCTGGTCATTGACTGCCTAGGTAGGTGTTTTGTCTAAATGCACTCGATGATAGAAAACGGTGGGCTCAATCTTGTTTAATAACTATATATTGCTGTTAGTTGGCAGCCACTCTTACTTGTATACTAATCTTGTTAGATCTATAGGTGCCCATTTCCAAAGGTTTATGCCTAACATGGACTCTCAATTGCAGGGAAGCAGAAGACATGTTTTTTTAGACTGCCCTGCCTTGCAGGAGTATAGAGTGGATGGGAACGTTCAACTGTTTGCACATAACCTATAATAATGGTGACTTGGCTACACTACGTAGCACAAGTGTGTTTGTACCCTGAGCCTTTAGATTTTAGATATTAAATTCGGTTCGAATTTTCCTAGCAAACAAAAAACTGCTTATGCTGTCAATTTATCTACCACTAAAAGCAGATTAGTTTAAACTGGGTTCTGGACAGTTCAAACTATACAACATAAACTTGAGAATTATACTAGTTAGGCATTTCAAACTAAGACGATTTTGTGGTAAATTGATTTTCTGATCGGTCTGAGCTTAAAATTATTTAAAGCTTTAGTCGTTAAGCCTTTTTTTTAAGATTCCCAATTTTAATTACAAATATTAGTCGGGCGGCTCAAGAAATCAGTCGTGTGATAAAAGTTGTTGTTCTCCAACCTTTAATTGTAGCTTTAAAACAAAAATTTAAAGAAGTTAATTAAGAAGAACTTAAAATACGAAAACAATAGCTGAAACAGATAGATGAAACCAAGAGGTTTGACCAAGCCAACATTAAACAACTATAGCCTAAAATGTAATAATATTATAACATGGTAATTTATAAACTGGATAACATAAATTGGACAATACAAAGTGGGATAAGTGACTATCTAAAGACAACGCAACCGATACATTAGGATTATATACCTTGTCATGATCCAAATGAATGTGACCTTCATACAGGTGATGGAGAAATTTCTAGCGATGAGAAGAACCAGGAATCTGTGTCCTACCTATACACATTCCTGAACAGCTTGTTGAACTGCAAGAACCACAGGCTGGTCACACTGAAGCTAATCAACTTGAATCGCATTTCTAAGTGGTTCCAATGGTACCGTAAGCACGCTAAGTATGACATTATGAGGGTTATAAAAGATCTTCTTTCCATCCAGACCACCTTAAAACTGTTGGACCTATCTGATGCTTTCATCGATGTTGATAAAGGCCAGTAGTGATTTCTTTACATTTTTGTTTCTATCTATCTATCTACCTACCTATCTATCTATCTATCTATCTATCTATCTATCTATCTATCTATCTATCTATCTATCTATCTATCTATCTATCTATCTATCTATCTATCTATCTATCTATCTATTTATCTATCTATCTATCTATCTATCTATCTATCTATCTATCTATCTATCTATCTATCTATCTATCTATCTATCTATCTATTTATCTATCTATCTATCTATCGATCGATCGATCGATCTATCCATCTATCTATCTATCTATCTATCTATATATCTATCTATCTATATATATATCTTTATATCTATATATCTATATATCTATCTATCCATCCATCCATTCCATCCATCCATCCATCCATCTATCTATCCATCTATCTATCTATCTATCTATCTATCTATCTATCTATCTCTCTATCTATCTATCTATCTATCTATCTATCTATCTATCTATCTATCTATCTACCTATCTATCTATCTATCTATCTATCTATCTCTCTATCTATCTATCTATCTATCTATCTATCTACCTATCTATCTATTCACCCAGCCAGCCATCTATCTATTTAACTAATTGTGAACCCATTAGTCTGTTTGACAATGTGATTGGTTATTATTGTTCATAAATGACCATTTTTATCCCAACTGTCTTTCCGTCATACACGTTTAAAATAATAGCCATGTTTATGTATCAAAGCTTTTAATATTTTCAGCAATAATAGAAACCTCTAGTGCATCTGTTTGTCAAATTAATATGTGTTGTTTTTTTCAATGTCTACACCCGATTTAGGACTCGACTTGCTGTCAAGATTGGCCCATACCTCTGGTTCCACGATAACTTCTCTGGCACTCAAATCATTTGTATTCAACAAGGAGCCCATCTGTATAGCCACCCAAATGAGAGCTTTCACCCAACTGCAAGGTTAGCAGCCTACAATTAAATTAAACCATTGTAAACTGGACACTATAATTTGGACAGTATAAAAGTAACAATTGAGAGTGAAAAACAAGACATACAGATCATACAGATGAAAATTAGTTCAAAACTCACTGAAGCATGAATAGCGACACTGAGCGAAGATCTAGAGTCTCTAGCCTGAGGCTATAATTATCTCCGGTAATTAAAATAAATATCCCTTACAGACCATGTGTGTTCATGTGATCATTGAAAAGGACAAATATAGTGTCCATAAAGAGCGCAATGAACGATTTTATATTTGTCTAAAAAAAATACCGAACTAGCTCTTACGACCAGGGCGTACCGATGTTCAGGTGTGGACCGGTGAAGAAAGGCACCCAAAGGTCCTGTCTGAGACTGGCCTCCCCGCAGTCTCCACAGTACATGCACTACACTACCGTCACTTCCCATCTGCGGAATCAACCTCGGATCATTATTGTGGCGGCTCGCTGGCATACAAACCTGCGCTGTCGCTATAGGTCTGGACATGCAGGCGCCGGAAAGGTGGGGGGGGGGGGGGTTAATACGAGCTGTTGCGCTCATTGCTTCCTCCCCAATGAGTCTCGGAGGCCTCTCGGCAGTGCAATGATTCTCGGACGCACAACAGGGGGAATGTACTCAGTGCGTTATACCACCAGTGTACTCTTAGTGTAAGCGTATCGGTGATTTGTCACACTTCCCCCAGATGCCGTTTACCAACTAATGCCAGGTAGCGAAAAGAACTTTGAGTTTTTTTTTCTTCTTTTATAAATCCTTAATTCGAATCATAGACCATGGAACGTCCATTATGGTATGCTGCTATCTGTACCAGACAATAAACTAGCTTGATCACTTAGTATATTGTGTATTCTCCAATAGAACTGACTCTCAGCAGCGATTATCTGTCCGATGCCCTCCTGGACGCCCTGGCCGATTCCGAATCTCTAAAGCGAATCATCGTGCTCGCAGATTCAAAAATAGAATTCTCGCCCCCGTCTAGTCAATCCTGGGAGCATTTGACGAGGTCGCGTCCAGCTCTGGAGGCAGGCTACTTCATCACAACGGTGATCAATTTAACGTTGTTTTCTTTACTTTTGTTTTTGTTGACCACTAATATTCAAACCTGGGGCAATTCGTGGGACTCGATCTGTTACAGAGAAGGACGGGTAGGGTGGCGGCTGGCCCCAGGCGCTACAGTGATGAGTGAGGACAGGCGTCAAAATTAAGCTTTCTCAACCTTTAGCTTAGTCGTAATAATTGAAAATTAACATTCGTAACAGGTGACGATTTGTGTCCCCCAGCCACAGCCATCCCCCCTTCCCTGACGATGTTTAGCCTAATTACACCACTGGTATGACCCAGTTTCTTTCTCTTTGACCAAATGACAAACCCAGTTTTATGTTATGACCCAGTTTATTTTTTTTTTAAATTAACCACTGACAGGTCATACGACACAGTTTGTGTTATGACCCATTTTTTTATAGCTCTTTTTTTTTTAATGATCCACTGACAATGAAATCAAACAATAATTGCCTTTCATTAATATATTGAAACAGACACTTTCCATATAGGCTAATACTATAAGAAGGAACTTAAAAAACAAAATAGTTATAGTCAAACAAAAAATTAGCTTTAAATAATATGAAATGTCTGCTTAGAGCTAGATGCATTGCATTTACCGGTATGGAAATGTTGGTTAAGGTTTGGATCAGAACATTATCCCAATAACCTGACCAAATCGATAATCTGACTTAATCGATAATCTAAATTAATAGATAATCTGACTTAATAGATAATCTGACATAATCATTAATTTGAAATAATCGATAATCTGACCTAATCGATAATCTGACCTAATCGATAATCTGACCTAATCGATAATCTGACCTCTTCGATAATCTGACCTAATCGATAATCTGACCTAATCGATAACCTGACCTAATCGATAATCTGACCTAATCGATAATCTGACCTAATCGATAATCTGACCTAATCGATAATCTGACCTAATCGATAATCTGACCTAATCGGTAATCTGACCTAATCGATAATCTGACCTAATCGATAATCTGACCTAATTATTAATCTGACCTAATTGATAATCTGACCTAGTCGATAACCTAACCTTATCGATAATCTGACCTAATCTATAATCTGACCTAATCGATAATCTGATCTAATCGATAATCTCTTCCCCCATCATTTTGTAAACTGATAAATTTGCTTTCACGGAGACTAAAAAGCGTGGGGATAAAAGAAATATATAATTAAACAACGCCTTAAAACCGAATAAGGCTTGTCGGCCTGGCCTAGAGTCTGGTGTATCGAAGGTCCTGAGTTCTTATCCTAGGTGAAGGATAGGATTTGTTTCTATGTCTAACATTAGTTGGGTCAAAGTAAAATCGTCTGCCGGTTAAACAATCCTCTAGTATGTCGTGGCTACAGAAACTGGTGAATCGCTGCTTCACTGACACTAGGCAGAACGGTGGCCGATGCCACTGGTGGGTCCCTGAGTCTACCCCTCTAATGGGTACCTGACTTTAGTTGGGCGTGACGCTGGCCACACAATCATCTAGTTTGCCCTTGGCCACATAAACTAATGAATGCTGCTTCACCGGTGCTATAGATCAATTTGGACCGATGAGATTATTTACTTTTTGCACTTAACTTTTTTATTTTATTTTTTAAAATGGGGCACGGTAGCCGAGCGGCAGCGCGTACGACTGAAGATCCAAGGGTCCTGGGTTCGAATCCTGGTGCAGGCTAGGATTTTTTCCCAGGATTTGAGGGTGTCCCTGAGTCTACCCAGCTGGGGTAAAGTAAAGGCGGCTTTGCATAGTGCTGGCCACACAATCACATAGTATGCCGTAACCACAGAAACTGGTGAACGGTACTTCAACGGCCCTATGGATCAATTTGGACGGACGGCATACTTTACTACTTTTTACTAACTTTTTTTAAAACCTTATCATTCATTTTTGGTATGTAGAAAATTAGAACTTTATTTAATTTGTTCTTTTATTTTTTTAACTTAATAAGTGTTTCCAGAGATTGGGGCGTCTTGAAGTCTTGAAAAGCATCCTGACTCCCGGAATGCCTTTAGTCGCCTTAAAGATCAGTTGGTTCGATACATGTCACTCATGGAAGTTCCTCTGCCATCACATCGCAACTCATTTCCAGGTAAAAAAAAAATTCAAACAGATAGCACCAACAAAGAAAATATTGAACAAAATACGTAATAGAGTTGATAAACTAAGTATTAATTTGTAGCTGGACTTCGATGCAATGTTGCACCTGGACTTTGATGCAAGGTTGTATCTGGACTTGAATGCAAGGTTGTAACTGAATTTTGATTCAAGGTTGTAGCTAAACTTTGATGCAAGGTTGTAGCTGGACTTTTAATGCAAGGTTGTCGCTGGACTTTGATGCAAGGTTGTAGCTGGACTTTGATGCAATGTGGTAGCTGGACTTTGATGCAAGGCTGTAGCTGGACTTTAATGCAAGGTTGTAGCTGAACTTTGATGCAATGTTGTATCTGAACATTTTTGCAAGGTTGTAGCTATGTAGCTAGACTTCGATACAAGGTTGTAGCTGGACTTTGATGCAAGGTTGTAGCTAGAATTTGATGCAAGGTTGTAGCTGGACTTTGATGCACGGTTGTAGCTAGAATTTGATGCAAGGTTATAGCTAGACTTTGATGCAAGGTTGTAGCTGAACATTTATGCAAGGTTGTAGCAAAACTTTGATGCAAGGTTGACGCTGGTTTTTTATGAAAGTTTGTAGCTAGACTTTGATGCATGGTAGTAGCTGGACTTTGTTGCAAAGATGAAGCTGGACTGTTATGCAAGGAGTTTTTTGCTGAGACTTTGATGCAAGAATGCTGTAGGACTTTGCCAGAGTTATTTGTGTTTTACTTTGCTGTAACCGTTCACTTGATATTGAGTCAGGATGTATCTCGGTTTGATGCAAGAATGTTTCAGGTCCATGTTGGAACCAATTTGCTGGGTGCTTGTTGAATTATGAATCTGGATCTTTGTGGATTGGAAAGGATTCACTATTAATTAGGGATGTTACAAACATTTTTTTTCAAAACCGGCTTTTGGTTCTATAAAACCGGTTTAAAACTCATTTCGGTAACCCTCCCGGGCAATTTCACAAGTCACAAGCCGGAAAAACCAATTGTGCGTAGTTGTATAGGTATTTTTGAAAAATAGTTCAAACAAATTAGTGTTTGCAGGGCATTCAAGGGGTTGATTTGTGTGAATACAATGTGATCTTGTACACTTTACCGTAAAATTCTTTAGAACTAAAAAACACCTGGGCGTATTGATTAAAACCAATATTAGCTTTCAATGGTGATCATCAAATTTCCGATTATCGTTGACCATAATATTAAGAAGCATATGAAGAGGATGACGATGTTAATCCAGGATGCCGCTCTGGCTTATCTGTCGGGAACATGGTTTACACCGAGTCATCGTTAAGGACTTTTTTTAAAAATTCTCCCACACAAAGGATTAATTCATTCTACTATCCATATCGAAACTGTTTTCCTATAAGCTTAGACAAATATAACTTATCGTCGAAATGAATGTGAGAGAAATGATAGTTTTAAAAGGAATAGTTACCAACAAAACACCGTAGATGTTTTGCAAAATATGGTAGAGTTATTTTCCAAGGCTCTAAGGGATGAATAGCCTCAGCAGATTTCGCGGACTTATGATGGGAGAAATTATTTCGGACTTAGCTGAATTTGGATGGAAAAATTCTGATGGAACTTGAGTGATGGACGAAGTTTGGGTATTTTTTTTAGAAGCATGCTGTATTATTCTCAAAGCCGTCAGCCAGTCGCCAGTAGCCACCAACGGCGTGGTTGGTAGTTTCCCTTTACCATGTTTAGTTATGTGAATGAGGAAAATAGCATTTATGTCACAACCTATCTACAACACTTTAAACAAATGAGACAAGTTTCCTTTCCCTGAACGTTTTCCCTTTAAAGTTAATACCTAGGATAAATCTTAATTCATTGTTGTAGTTAATTAATTAAAATAATTTAGTTTATCTTTCATATGTTGGGTGAATGAAAACTTGTCTCACCGGTCATTAAGTTGCATAGCAAATAGAATGTTATATATTATACCAGCGAATAAAAGTAGTCATTCCTAATATATCCCAGATTGTGCAGTGTTAGTGGAAGGGATCGGATGGGCTCACATGGGCGTATTCAATGAGATGCACCAATAATCGCTACCAATAGGTCGGTTTACTATTCTTAAAGGGAAAATCAATGTCATCCCCTGTGACATCTGACCCTGCAAGTGGGAGTTTTATTTTTAGATGCTTTAAACAGTTTTATGTCTTTATAGCATATAATAATAGTTTCAATATTGTATTTGAGATTGTCTCGCTAATTCATATAGAGTTATTTATTTGTATTTAATTTTGGTGCAGATAGTAAATGTGTATATAGATGGCTGCAAACAGACTTAAATGATGACAAGACAGAGGCAATTATCTGTGGTTCTGATGTCAGTCTTCGAAAAATCGCTTTACTTCGCTCAAAGTTGGGGCTTCCGAGATAACATTGTCCAACACGGTTACAGACATTGATTCCACATATCAGCGCTGTGTAAAGGCTAAACCACACTATACTCAAGAATCACTTTTTGACTGTAATCATGATTCAGCGAAAAACTAGAATCTTGTTTCAGAGCGAATCAGAAATACACTGTTTAACAATCGGCCATGCCTCACGTAAAACACGATTCACAGATAATCACAACGCGCAATTCTATTTTCAAGAATCAAGAAAGTGTTGAGAGTGACTGTTCTTGCGATGTTTGTTTTGTATTTTAACCCGGCTAATGATCACGTGATCTAGTTTGCGCTTCCCATTGGCAGACACAGCTTGAATCAAAAATCATGTTTCTAAATTTTAGCGCATGTTTTAAATCTGTGAATCATTGCGAATCATTGCTGAAACTGATTCTGATGAATCACGTTTCGCGCTATGCCACATTTGAAACAGGGAAAAATCATCGTGATTTTTGAATTGAGTCGCTGCGAATGACTTATTTTGTTTCTAGTGTGGCTTAGCCTTAAGGCTTGTTCGTCACATCTACACGCCCTGCGTCAGCTGCGACCTCAACTTAATAGAAGTACGGCCAATACCGTAGCAGTCTCTCTTATCCAGTCAAGGTTGGATTACTCCAATAGTTGCCTCAGAACCAGCTGCAGAGATTACAGAGAGTGCAAAACACCGCGGTGCGCATTGTTTTTTGGGTGAGGAGGCAAGATCATATCTACCCAAACTAAGGGAACTCCACTGGCTCCCGGTGATGAAGCGAATAGAGCACAAAATTATGTCCATTACATACGGATGCATCAAGGGCATTGCTCATTCTTATCTTTGAAAGCTTTTATCAAGGCATGAGCCATACAGGGAACTGCGCTCTTCATCACAGTCACTCCTCAAAACTCCCACTTTGGATGGACACAAAAAGAAGTACCTGGGAGTGCGCTCATTTGAATCAGTGGCGCCTTATCTATGGAACAGTTTATCTCAGACACTGGGAGAATCTGGGACAAGATAATTTTTCAACAAGAAATTAAAGACCTTTCTCTTTGGCTAATACATCTGCCCCTGCAAATCAGACCAAGAGCGCAATAAGCATGCTAATTTAATGGCATTGACAAGTCTTAATTAGGCGTGACCTTTTCAAATAGAAATTATCCTGAACTTCCGGTTTTATTTTTAAATTAATAAACAAAAAAAAGCATACTTTGGCTGTTGTTTGACAATTGATTTCAACCTTGACGGCCCGTTCTAGTCTTATATAATTATACAAAGGATACAAGATTAGTTATGAGGAATCCGTTTAAACATCGAAATTTAGAGGCAATAATTAATACTCAAGTAAGGCGTAAGGTTAAATATATCTTTGTTTACAAAATAAATTAGTCAAGAGTTGCGTCCTTGGTAATTAAAAAGCACAATGCATTAAAAAAAAATACGAAAATTCTTTTGCATCCAGCAATTAGCTTGGGATTATAAATAGGCGATTCTTCAAGTCTGACATTCACAATCCATCGTTTTCTTTTGTCGCCATATTTTGGAAATGAAATAAAAATTTAATTATCTACATATTTTCGTACAACCAGTAACTTAGCACACAAGCATGTTTCGAAGTAAATGATCGAATAAGACCGGAAATGTCTTTTTTTGTCGACCTTTTATGCATGCATATTTGTTAAGATTGTCAATGGATAGAAGCACTATAAGAAATCCCCATTCTTATCTTTTCTTATATATTTATTTATTATGACTTAATACACAATTATGCCTTCTCGTAGTCTCTTCAACGTTTTAGTACGCCTTTTCTTTTGCATTCAGAAAGTTTCAGGAAAATTCATTGTATTTCTTTCTGTGCCAAAATCTGTATGAGCATGTATTAGTGCAGATAGATGTTGTTGATTTTTTGCTTAGCTGCCAGTGAAGTTGAATGTTATTGTAGATAAGTACAATCATTAAATTATTTTTTGAACATTCACCGAGTGGCTTGATTTTATTATTATAGTGAACAAGCTCTTGGACAAGCAACATGATCCTCGGGGAGTTGTAACATCTGTCATATCCATATGGCGTTGCACCACCTAAACCTAAGGGATAACAGATCCTCATTATAACCCTTACAGTCACTACTTCCCCCCTTCCCCACACCTTTCCCCATTTAAGCGCAAGTAATTATTTACAAATACATCTAGACCACACACACACATACACACACACACACACAAAAAGAAAAAAGATATTTGTATTAATCAATTTAAGTTTTAATATATCAATTTTAAAACACATATTTGCACAATGATTGTAGATGTTAAAGTTCTATTTTTACCCTACGTCCATTAACAGAACCATTTGAGACGGCTGGAAATTACAATCTGTCAAGACATGGTTTGTGGGGATCATTTGCTGGATGTGATCATTGAAAGGTGACTAAATTTTTGCACAATGTTGCTCGACATTTTTGGAGGCATCAGAGGTTCTAAAACCGTTTACGAATCTTGCAACAGCATGCCCAGCCGCTTGATTATTTTGTACTGTGTGTTATTGTTTTTGGAAATATGTTAATTGTCTTATTTATAGTAAAGTAAAAAGTAAAGTATGACGTCGGACCGCATTGATCCATAAAGCCAGTGAAGTAGCGTTCACTGGTTTCTGTGACAATGGCATACTAGGGGATTGTGTGGTCAGTACAATGTCCAGCCGCATTCACTTCACCCTAACTAAAGTCAGGTACCCATTAGAGCTGGATAGACTCAGGGACAACCCCCAGACCCCGGGGGGGGGGAGATCATAGGTTTCACCAGAATTCGAACCCAGCACCTTCGGTACGCCAGTCACAGTGCCCAATAGCTGTATGAAAAAAAAAGTAATAAAAAAAGGTCGTCAGCTATTGAAGTTGCAAAGTTTGTAAATAATCACTACACTAGTTTTCTGTGGCCATGGCTTACAAGATAATTGTGTGGACAGCCAAAAGAAACAAACAAAATCTGACGTTAGCCTGGATCCAACTTGACCAACTTGTCCCATTACCCCAGAAACGTAAAGCTGAAAAAAAAATCAAATTTCTCTGGTCATTCCCACCTCCCTGCGCGGTCATTTCAGGACCAAAATAACATTTTACCTTACGTTTCGTAAAGGATTGAACGCGTTGTCTCCATTTTCTTGTTGCACGTTAGGACACCGTAGGCACATTAACATTTTATCCCTTACGGAAAGTCCCCATTTGATCATCAAAGAGACGTATCAACTCGCTTACCTTAACTTTCGTTACTTTTTTTAAAAAATAAATTTAATACCAAAACTGTCAATGAAAGGTTTGAATCTCTACGTGTTTCAATGTTAAAATCTAATTTAAGGTTTGGGGCTCTACTTGTTACAATGTTAAAATCTAATTTTAGGTTTGGGGCTCTACTTGTTACAATGTTAAAATCTAATTTTAGGTTTGGGGCTCTACTTGTTACAATGTTAAAATCTATTTTAAAATGGGGTTCTACTTACGATGTTCAAATCTAATTTAAAAATTGGGGCTCTACTTGTTACAATGTTAAAATCTAATTTAAAATTTGGGGCTCTACTTGTTACAATGTTAAAATCTAATTTTAGGTTTGGGGCTCTACTTGTTACAATGTTAAAATCTAATTTAAAATTTGGGGTTCTACTTGTTACGATGTTAAAATCTAATTTAAGGTTTGGGGTTCTACTTGTAGCAATCTTAAAATCTATTTGAAGGGTAGGGTCTCATAGTGCTCAGATCCCATATTGGGAGGCAGGGCCGGATATAGACTTGATGGGGCCCTAAGCAATTTGAGATATGGGGCCCTTTATAAGCTTAAATGTCAGTGTCAAATATGATTTTCGGTTACCTAGGGTGTTAAACTGAATTAAAATGAAGAAGTATAGACCTATAAATAGTGAAGTAGGCTAATAAATCAAAGTCTATAATAAGATGGACCGCTTGCTTTGATATTTCTACTATTTGATAACTTGAAACACTTAGTTTCGTAATTTCCAATCGCACTAAGTCCTCTAGACTTCGGTTTAGTAATTCGTTATGATTTTCTCAATGGAAAATAAGGATTAAAATCGAAATTTGTATATATAACGGGAACCTTTAATGATTAATGCAATCGTAGGCGCGTATAAGTCATCTATGACAGCCTTATTGGTTGCGTACGGAAAAAAAAGAACATATAAGCTCTAAAAATAGAGCAAGCGGTTCATCTTATTATAGTCTTTGAATAAATCTTTAACTTAAAATCATTTTATTCATAACAAACTTAAAAATGCAAACTCTGATAAAAAGTAACAAAAGTTCTTTTAAAAGGCACAATTTACAAAGGCTTATTATCTAAACTCTTGACACGTGTTATAAGGATTCAGTAATGATATTAAACTAAAATATTTTCTTTCTTGCCTTTGCCAGAACATAGTCACTGATGACATCATCAAATGATCAACTGCGTACTTTCTATGCACATGAGACTGAGGGAACATAATTTATCTTGAGTTATTGTTGTTCTAAATTCATTTTTTATCCTCTTCAGCTGAGAAAAGATCTTTCTCCAGAGTAATTTTTAAACATCATACTAAGAAAAAAACTCAAAATTGCTTCTACATTAGGGAATGCTGATTGGACTCGATCGATAAATATTACCATATGCAGATACTGATGTGTCAGACTATCATGTTCCGCTGAACCATAAGGCTTGACTATGTCTAACAAATTGATGAAAATGATTGATTTCTCATACAAGATTCATGTGCACATTTTCAGGATAAGTTTGGCATAAAGCACTAAATCCTTCACGAATTTCTTCTTCTGTAGCTTCTAATTTTGTTAAGAATGAAAACTTTTTTGCAGCATCATTGTACACTGAGGCCACTGTGTTAAACTTGACTCTAATGCATGATAATGCATCCATCACAGGTATAAATGTTTCGGTTCTGAACTTGTCTCATGACAAAATGTTCTCTAAAGCATCATCTTCATAATAACTGATATGCTTTCGTCTATATCTGCTTTTTTTGTAATCAACATCAGGCAATTTTTCCTTTGCTTTTTCTTCAAAATGATCGCACATATCACTGGAACCTTTAACAAAATCCGAAAGTGAAGCATGCATTATCCTACATACATCTAGACTAATTTGGGGGTCTTGCAGTGATTGACTAGTCTTATGAAAGCCATCCAGCAAGTAACTCCACAAATATAACATTACCATAAATTCAAACTCCTCCATTTTATTCAAAATATTTAAGGCTTGATTTCTTGCTTCGCCTTTCTCTGTAGTATCAATATGCAGCTGATGCAATGCAGAAATTATTTCATCATAACTATCAAGTATTGCACTTGTGTTCATTGAATGTGCTTCCCATCTAGTCCTTGACAAAGACAAAGGGACTTTTGAATCCTCTTTGAAGAATATGACAACAGTACTGCCTATCTATGTGTGAATGATGAAAAGAAATTATATATTTCTTGATTAATTCCAAAAAAGATTACTGCATCTAAACAACAGTCACCTACTGTTCTACCAGCAAGATTCAGGGAATGATCAGCACATGGAATATACATAGCATACTTGTTAATATTCAATATTACTTTTTGCATACCCTTGTATTTACCAGACATATTAGCAGCATTATCATATGACCGACTCGACACGTACTAAAATCTATTTTGCACTCATTTGTAAGGTACGTGTGCACCATCTTAGCCATACCTTCCATTGTGTGTCTACCCATCTCTAGGAAAGTTAGAAAACGTCCAACAGGGAGCCCGGCCATCATCTGTTGAGACATACCTCGCAATAACAGTGATCTGATCAATACGGGACCGGTGACCGGTCTGGAATGGAATCTACAGATAAACTGAAGCACCCTGCAGTTCTTAAATCATCCAAGATTGAGTCTCTTACTTCATGTGCCATAATTTAGATACATTCATCACATATTGTTGTAGAAAGATAAGATGTGACACCTGATCCTTTATTCCCTATATTTTTTTATATGGCTTGCTAGACAATGATCAAATTTTTCTATAAGTTCGAGTACTCCAAGGAAATTGCCATTGTGAGGATAACCCAATAATTGCTTATCTCCTCTTAAAGATAAACCACGCTCTGCCATAATAAGCTTAATTAGGACTGCCACAACTCGTTAAAGAACATTTTTCCAGAACTGTCGTTCATTTTTTATATGTATATAATAATGCTGCAGTATATTTAAGTATATATGACAATTGTTCACTCAAACAATTTTGTTTGGGACCCCAAATAAATTGGGGGTCCTAAGCTATAGCTTGTTTAACTTATAGGTAAATCCGGCCCTGTTGTGAGGGGGGTTTAGATTTGTTTTGTGCAGGTGTTCACATTGATGAGTGTTTTTTATTTGCGCATGCACAGATGTTTGCTTCTGGAGGTGATCTACATCACGAATAGGGGCGAGAACTCATCTTTCCATGAGTCCATTGACAGGTCAGTCCGTAGGGCCCTAGCCCAGCAGCCGGCCAGTCGCCTGCGCAGAGTCACCAGCGTCGGCGAGGATGTGAACCTGGACCTGACCTGGGGCCGCCGCCTGGTCGACTGGATAATAGGCATCACTGAATAGCTTTGGTTCCCGTGGGCTGAATCAAATCGTATTAACTTCTGCATTTTAACTGCTAGATTTGTGTCAAATTTGATTTTTTTTAAAATACAATACCTAAAAATAACTTAACGTGTGACTATAAATTTAAAAAAAACAATAACAGCATATTACCTAAAAATAAATTACTACATGATATAAAGATAAACTAACAGAAAACTTGGATATATATAAAAACAGTCCATTTTTTCCCTTAAGTAATACTTTTAGCGTACTGTTAATAAATTCATATATTATAGATCTATTATGTGAAGATGCACAGAGTCTATGCCAAGGGTTTGACGTTTTGATTTTATAATTCTTAGATACAGTTTATGCTTAACTAGATAATGTTTTAATTAGTTCTTTATCGTATATTTAAAGAAATATTTATCGAACGAATGTCAATGTAAAAAAAACAACTCAAGAGAGAATAGTGAATACTATAATAAATAAAAGTGAAAAACTATAAGAAAAATGAATAATAGTGAAATAATAGTGAATTCTATATTAATAATAAATAATAGTGAATTTATACGCTACTAATAATACAAGAAAGTAATTTTTTTGTAAAATTAAATAATAATGAATTGTACGATTAAAAATAATTGTGTATTTATATTAATAAAAAATTTATAGAGTTTATACACAAAAAAAATAAATAATGTTTTGATGAATACAAGTTTTTATATGATTAGAATCGCTGTCCAGGACTTTTTTGTAAGCTATATAATATAAAAGAAGAATTAAACTTTATACAGTAAAGAAAGTTGTGTGCATTTTTTTTACATATGCTATTTAAGACGCTGTTTATCTTGTATCGTTCATATATATATATATATATATATATATATATATATATATATATATATATATATATATATATATATATATATATATATATATATATATGTCATATATATGCATATGTCTTGCTACTTTTTTTTATTACTCCCTTTATTTTAAGTTGTAATTTCTGTTTGTCTGGATGGTTGCAATCATCGTGCAATAATTGGCTTCAATTTTTCGACCACTTCCCGTGGTCCAATCGAGCGGAAATTTGGACAGCAGACTTGTGGCGACTAACAATACATTCTATCAAATTTTCAGTTAAAACAACTTAATTATACTATACTTATGACAATATTCATTTCTTAAAAGGAAAGTATGAGTAAAATTTTGGTTTCACTTTAAAAATGCCTGTGCAACTTTTTATAGTTTTTCGCCGCAAAGCTAGAAAAAAAAATTATGCGCTAAGATTATTTTAGAACAATTCATACGGAGTAAGGAGATATTTTTGAAATTTGCGACAAATATATTTTTCTGTACGTTTCATTTCCAGTAGTCAATCAATTATTTAATTACATGATGGTAAACTTAGTTTGCAAATAAAGGGAGTATAATTAAAACTTTGTTTTTATGGTTTTCTTGTTAATATCGTTTAAAATATTTATGGTAACTATAAACCGATTAATTCCAAAATACCTTTTTTATACATGAAATCAAATTTCCATTAGGCCTAAAGTCAATAAGAGCAAAGTTGCTATAGTTATCAAAGACACACTTATCATAATTATCAAACACACATCTATAGTCTTGAAACGAGCAGAAAGAAAAGCCATGCAGACCTGCAAGGCGCTGCCAGACTCCACGACCGCATCTTTTGTCTGCAGTATATGCAACAGGGCCCGCATAGGACTGATAGGCCATCAAAGAGGCCACAAAGCGACTGGTAGACGTGGTCATCCTCGGCAATGAGGGACGAACAACAAATTATAGTCTTGAAAAGCAAAGTTGATATAATTATCAAAGACACACTTATCATAGTTATCAAAGACATACTTATCATAGTTATCAAACATACATCTATAAGTCATAAAAAGCAAAGTTGGTATAGGCTAGTTATCAATCACACATATATCATTGTTATCAAAGACACATCTATAGTCATGAGAAGCAAAGTTGATATATTTATGCGGCCTTCAGCCACCCACCGTGAAAAAAGAAAAACGTCAGTCAGCCAGAAACTAAGTTTTAGTAAGTTGATCAAAAGGTTTGAAATTTGCATTAGTAGTAAAGCGGAAATCTTTAGTAAACGGCTACACATTACTTCTAAACAAACAAAGTTGTTTTGGTTTCATATGCCAATTGCATTGTTTATCTTTTTGCTGTAAAATTTAATTTAAAATGTCATACATTAAGTATATGTTCACCCATCAGGAAGTGATGGTCAATTAAAAATGCCAGTGTTATGAAAATTGTATAGATCAGTGATGGTACTTAAATGGTGCATAAACTAAAGAATTAGTTTCCGTGCGCAACAAATGAACGTGATGTTAGCATCGATACGCAATTCTCTTGTGCCTACAACAAACTTTGTAACACAGTAACTTGAAGTTTTTGGGAAGCTGTTGAAAAGGTGTCATTAAGAATGGTCTATAAAAAATGTTGATAAAATGTTTATTACGATTCTACATTTAGTGTTTAGGATATATGCAATCGCACAGAAACTTTCGTTTAATCTTTACAAGTATTTGGTAATATCTTATGAATAGGATAAGATAATATAACACTAGAGGACAGAAGGGCAATGAGCAAAGTAGTAATAATACATAAGGCATTAAACTCTAATTTAGAAATACAACACAATAACAACCTGTTGCAAAGCTCAGATAAACATAAAGACAAAAACACTTTCCTTATCCCTTATGCGAGAACAAATGCACATAAGTACTCTTTCTTCCTGAGTGGCATTCGGGCATGGAATCGGTTGCCTGAACAAACCAGGAAAACCAGTAACTTAACATCATTTAAAACATACAAGATAAAAATACAAGACTAGACTCGGACCACGGATGAGAGTAGGACGCAATAATCGTCTTTATAGAAAGAGCGTTTGTAATGTATAAGATAAGATGAGATAAGGGTTTAATAACATACGGCGTCGGTCATCCATTCCCACTAACTCCATTCTGGGCGATCTTGCATTTTCCCCCAGACATAGGTAAGAAGCTGTCCCACCTTTGTTCGTCTCTAGTCCGCCATATTGTCCGCCATATTGTCCACGTGGTTGGTTTAACCGTGGAACGCCTACACCAGACGGAAGAACTAGGCCATTTTCGTTTGTGTGCTTGTTTTTGTGTATGCATGTTCTCCTCCAAAAATAGAAATAATTTGCGTCCCTCTACTTAACAGCAGTTTCAATTGTATAATCGTTGACGACGACTTAACGAAATAGCCTAAAGCATAACGAAACAACCAATAACGATATGTCTAAAAGAGCAAAACTTGGAGCACAAACCAACAGCAGACTGGAAGAGTCTGAATCCTCCAATCAGGTAATTGAACACACACACACACACACAAAGATTGTTTACGGTAAACGAAAACTTCTTGCTTCTTAACTTATCGATAGAAATCCTTTGTATTTTTTACTTTCCATTTTAGAGTCCCTTTGATGGGACATGGTGTCTAGCGGCATATTGCTGTGGTGGACAGAATAAACGTCCAATGCCAATGTTTCTTTTCTGGCGGATGACCATTAGTTTTAAGTTTGAAGTTCATGGGTAAAAACGTGATGTGCCAGATTGCTTAATGAATAACTCTCTCTGGCACTTCTTCATAGGAAGATGTGGTCACTACAGCAAATGCCAAGAATCTTTCAGAAGCATCTCCTACTCATACAGCCATTCTCACTCTGTATATTGGTGTTTTTTTTTGCTGTTAATGTTCAAGACTCACAAGCTTATAAGAGTAATGAGAAGAATACAAACAATATATGACCCCAAGATCAACTTGTCTAGTATATGTGGTGCGCTGGCATATAATAAGGATATTGTATATAGTATAATTATAATACTACAATTACTTTACAAAAGGTTATGATGTATTTTGTTTAAACCATATCATTAGGTGGCGAATTAAAAAAAATAATTTACCATAAACCGCAGTTACTTTTAATGTACAGTATTCCAGTAATTTATTGCCAAGTACTTACGTAGTCTATTTCATTTCTTTGAGGTTAGCAGGTAAAAATAAAAATTTCCACTGGCTTCAGTCCCACCGACTATTTTCTATAAAACGTATTCACATGTTTTGCATCCTCTGTAGGTATCACCATTTAAATATTCTGAGTGGGAGAATTTACCTTACATCGCTTGGAGGAAATTAATAGGGAACTACTTCTGTGATTGTTCTATTGAAAATAAGTTTAAAAAAAACTGTCTGATACCTTTAATTTTTAAATCTAATCTTCTCTTTAGAACTTATAAACATGTTGTGATTCTTTTGTACGCATCACCATATTATGGCTGGGAGCACCTGCCATACGGGATTTTAGTGTCAATCTATCAGCATCTTCCGGTTAAGGACAGGTTCAACGTTTCCCTGACGTGTAGGACGTGGAGCCAGCCCTTCTCACAGCCCGTAGTCTGGCAAGATTCTATGTTTGTTTTCAACGGCAGAAATGATAAGCGCGACCTGCGTTTCCCTGGCTCCCTGACGTCGGGGTTGCGCCACCTGGTCATTGACTGCAGAGGTAAGTGTTTTCTGTAAAGGCACCTGATGATAGAAAATAAGGGCCATTTTAACAAGTACCTTATAATTTATGCACACACACATGTATATATGTATATATATATATATATATATATATATATATATATATATATATATATATATATATATATATATAAAAAGACCGTGTTAGGCCCCCCGAGGATCCCCATTGGTCAATTTGAAAACACGTGTGTCACTGACCTATCTAGGCCGAGCCCTATATAATTTTTCACATCGGACATGTGTCTTCGATAGCTCAGTGGTAAACGTAGTGGACTGCTATACGGGCGACCAGGGTTCGATTCTCCAGTTAGACTATACTTTTTTTTTTCGACAATTAATTTTTCAAACTTTTTAAAACAAAAAACATTGTAAATCTACAGGCAACATAGATTTTGTTAAATGAAAATATTTGCCTTTTTTTTTTACCCGATTACAATATTTATTTACTTTCCTAAAAGTATTCAGTAAAAAAATTATAGTTTAAATATAAGATTTATAGCTTTCTTTTAAGTGTAGTTTATAAATTTGTTATCTGCACCTCAAACAGTCCTGTTTTTTTTTTCACCCGGGCAACGCCGGGCAATGTAGCTTGTCTATATATATAAAAAGACAGTGTTAAGCCCCGCGAGGATCCCCATTGGTCAATTTGAAAACACGTGTGTCACTGACCTATCTAGGCCTAGCCCGTCTAATAATTTTTCACATCTGACATGTGTCTTCGATAGCTCAGTGGTAAACGTAGTGGACTGCTATAGGGCGCCCAGGGTTCGATTCTCCAGTTAGACTATACTTTTTTTTTCGACAATTAATTTTTCAAACTTTTAAAAACAAAAGACATTGTAAATCTATAGGCAATATAGATTTTGTTAAATAAAAATATTTGACTATTTTTTTTACCCTATTACAATATTTATTTACTTTCCTAAAAGTATTCAGTAAGTGTAGTTTATAGGCTACATTTGTTATCTGCACCCCAGACAGTCCTTTTTTTTTTCACCCGGGCAACGCCGCGCAATGTAGCTTGTATATATATATATATATATATATTGTTACGAAAAGTAAATTTATACATTGTACAATAATTAAATAGATACTAATCGTTCATAAGAATTGCAGTAGTAATGATAGAAATATTTCATAGGCCAAGGTCGTTGGTTTTTCCCAGCTAATCAGGTCGTTGTTTTTTTCCAGTTAAATAACCGGACAATATTGACGTATTATTTCATTGGCCAAGGTCGTTGGTTTTTCCCAGCTAATAAGGTCGTTGGTTTTCCCCAGCTACTGTACCGGACAACATGGCCGCTGTTGCTAGTGGTCGTATTCGGATATTTCATCGCACGCTAGTATTTTATTATATAATGTAATGTACTCCCTTGTATTAGGTTATAGTATCGTATTGACCCAGATTATAGACCCATGCGAATCAGTAGAAAGATTTATCAGTTCTTTGGCAGCTCTCGACAAGTAAACATGTAACTTGTGCTCTGAGATAAAATTCCTACCGACTTATAATATAAAGGACTAAATAATGTTTTATCAGTAGTTTCAATGCTATTCATAACCTATTGAATATATTTCTTATTCATTCTATGTACATGTGCTATTCTTAACCACTTGCTAATTGATGATTCTGTGATTAAACCAATAATTCGTTTATTTTACAAAATCAATTTATATCAGTTCTTCACGTACCAGTATTGCGTGTGCTTTATTTATACTGTAATAATCATTGCCAACACTATACAATAACAACACGATGCTTGCTGTGTATTTGAGCCAACATAAATATACACCTGAAGAAATCAAATAAAACTCTAATCAATGTTATAAAGATTACCAGGGGATATTTTGAATCAGGACCAACCTAGACTACACTAAACTAATATCAAGATGAACTAATACTGATACTACCATTTGAAACAGTAATTATAATAACTACAAGACAACATAATAAATAAATATTTCATAAACTGAATGGGGGCTCTACCCAAATAAATAATACAGTCTACAATTCGGTACTCATTATTCTACAGTCATCCACTACTTAATAATTATCTACAAAAGGTAATAAAAGCTGGCTTGTCATTTAACATTGTTATTGAATTAATACTTGAAAAGCATATCAAGCGACTTGACCAGGGAGATAATAAACTTATCTATCGCGGCATATATGACAGTGCATAGATGACCACTGATATAACGCCTTTGTAATAAGAATTGATAACTCAACTTGAGGATTTCTTATGAAGAAAATGGCTGTCGTAACAATAATAATAATTATATATATATATATATATATATAGCATGTTTGAACGGTTAGACAAACAATTCCAATAGTTGTGATGGATATCAATTAAGGAAAGTTTCTAGGGGCCAAATGTTAAACTGGGAAGAGAGGTCCAAGGTGCAGGTATCGAGAAGTGATCCGTGGCAGAGACACTTAGTTAAAACTTAAAACAACACCGCTTTTGCGACCAATTTATCTATCACTCTAAACATATTTGTTTTAACCGGGGGAGAGGGTATGGGGCTGGACATTTCAAACGAGACAACATAAGTCTGAGAAAAAAAACTAGACATTTTAAACTTGACAATATTATGGTAAAGTGATTTACTGATTGATATGAGATGAATCATTCCACGACTTAGTGATTATTTGTTTTAGTTTTTCCCATTTTAATTGCAAAATTTAATATAGCGCGTTACCGCCTGCCACTCTTTTGTTCGTTTTGAGCGACTACAAAGACTTCAGACTTGGCACGCAGATCGATTTTCAATGGCACGCGGATAACCACCAAAAAAAAGCAATTCTCTCATACAAAAAAAACAAACACAGTAAAACCTTTTGGCTGTTTCTCATATCCAGTAGCAGGGATCGGCAACCTATGGCACGCGTGCACCACTTGGCACGCAAAGCTTTTTCCAGTGGCACGCGGAAGACCCTCTAAAAAGCAATTCAAGTCTCTTAAATTCTACAAGAAAGTGAGTGTTAGAACATGGGATCCTACTTTGTCACTTTATTATCAGAAGGTTTCCGGCACCTGTTGTCACTAGACAGTTACGCCAGTTAACATAATTTGTCCCGGAAGGAGCACGTATACGCCGATTTGACGCTCATGGACATCCTACTGGCCACACTATCAAATCGTCAAAAATATATAATCTCAAGAATTAGACAAGGGAATGCAAATCGGACAGTATAAACTGAACAACATCGTTATGTCGTTGTAGCCCAACCTTTTTCTTATCAGAATTTAAAAGTAGACTACAATAGATACTTTAAACGTTGAGTATTTTTATACTCAGTTGCTTATACCGAAGAAATTTCTGATACAACTTCAAGGAAGCACATTACTATCTCTGACTTTATTGATAGTAGCATAAATGTATATTTCTGACGAAATACTAACTTTTTTTTTTTAATCATGTGAAAGCCTACCGTTCGATACCACATACGGGCATCGATTCTAAGTTTTTGTTGTTTCACCCATCAATTTGCTATGTGATAACGCAGTTCCTTAATTTGAGGTATCGATACGAATAATATTATTAGCCTTTATAAAGGTCAGGCGATGCAATTTAGTCTTTAGTATTTCAATCAATCCTCACAAACGTTTGGGACACGGTAGCCGAGCGGCAGCGCGTTCAACTGGCGATCCGAGGGTCATGGGTTCAAATCCTGGTGAAGAGGGATTTTTTCCCACGACTTGAGGGTGTCCCTGAGTCTACCCAGCTCTGATGGGTACCTGACATTAGTTAAGTAAAGTAAAGGCTGGTCATTGTGCTAGCCATCCCCTTGTATGCTGTGGCCACAGAAACTGGTGAACGCTGCTTCACCAGCCCTATGATCAGTTTGGTCCGAAGGGTACTTTACTTTACTCACAAGCGTTTTTGCGATGCTTTATTTTATTTTTATTTTATTTTATGTACATTTGAAATTACTTGTAAATAATTATATTATTATTTTGATTCCAATGATACCACCATTTCTTTCAAAATACTGTGAATAAAAGTCTTTCTTCGTTACTTTTAAAAAAGACATACGTTAATTACTCAATGTGTTCAAGTGCAGTTCTTATAAGAAGTAACAAAGCTTAGAAAGAACTTATAATAAGAAAACCGTAGCTGAACTAGTGTTATGAACCCAAGAAGTCTGACCAAGCCAACATTACACAACTAAAACCCGAGACTTAATAATAGGCCTATAAACCAGAAAAATATAAAACTGGATACCGTAAACACCCGAGTAAAAGATGCACTTTTTAAACCTAATTATTTTGTCCGTCAAAGGGGTGCGACTTATACATAGGTGCGACTTACACATAGGTGCGGCTTATACATAGGTGTCGCGTATACTCGAGATTCCTTATCCCCTATGCGAGAACAAATGCATAATATGCATTTATAATATATTATAAGTACTCTTTCTTCCCGAGTGGCTTTCGGGCATGGAATGGGTTGCCTGAACAAACCAGGAAAACCAGTAACTTATTATCATTTGAAACATTAATAAAAATGCAAGACTAGACTCGGACCACGGATGAGCGTAGGGCGCAATAATCTTCTCTATAGAAGGAGCGTCTGTAATGTATAAGATAAGATATAAGGTTTTAAGGTAGTATAAATTAATTATAATAATCATTATTATTATATTTGTACAGCGCTGTGAATAAACATAATGTAAGCACAGAGCGCATTTAACATTGAGTAACAAACGTGCAAGAAAACGAATATAATTCCCTAAGCTAAAAAATGATACGGAGCTAATTATTTATCTTAAAACTTTACAAACTTATGGCAAATCAATGAAATTTAGTATTAACTGACTTAATATACAAGTAAGACAGTCAAGGGTAAGAAATTGTTTAACGAAAGTAAACATAAAAATAGTGAGTTTTCAAAAAGTGATGATAGAACGTGTCTGCCTGAGCTGGATGGGGAGTAGATTTCATACTTTTTGGGTCAGATATTGAGAAGGCTCTCTTGCCAACGGTCGTCAGGGAGAAACCCTGCACCCTCGTTCTGCTGACTCCTCTGGGTGCCCAGTGAACCCTTGTTCACAATAATGTGTGTGTTTGATCCGAAATTTAAATAAAACTCATGCACCGTTTTCCAAAGATCGCTTAGTTCATCGCCATCCTGCTTCCGGATTAGAAACCATTTTGTTTTAAAATTAATAGATCCTTTAAATGCACTTTTATTTAGCATGCCCACAATTTTGTCCTTTGCCATCCACACCCCTCATTGCTTCTGTGGGTGCAGGGTTCTTTGTGGAACATAGGGTTTGATTTGTTCTTTGAAATATGTCGGGCAATACAAATTGGAATACGTGACTAGCTATAGAATACATAGCCGAGACAGTAGGATTATATAAGTCATGATCTAAGTCGATGTGACCTTCCCGACAGGTACAGGAAAAGCTCCAGATAAGAGGAACGTGGAATCTATATCCTACCACCTATACACTTTCCTCGACAACCTGGTGAACAGCAACGTCAAGCTGGTCACGCTGAAACTGACCAACATGGTTAGCCTCTCCCCGTTGTTCCGATGGACCTGCAAATATGATATTTATAAGCTCTTGAGAGATTTTCTGTCCACGCAGACCACCTTGCAGGTACTGGACCTATCCCTTGCAGGTTTCAATCTTAATCAAGGTCAGTAGTGATTTCCTTACATCTTTCTTTTCCTTTCTATTTATCTACCTTTCAATCTATTTACAAGCTAAATTCCCCGACGTTGCCCAGGCCTTTTATAAGCTACAGATAAACATTTAATAAACTACAATGAACTTAAAGCTATAGATATAATAATTTTTAATATATAATAATTATTATTTACTGAAATCATTTACGAAAGTAATTTAAAATAAATTGTGTAATTTTTGGGTAAAAAAAAAAACAAGTCTTTTTGTATAACATAAAAAGCTTAATTTCCCGGCGTTGTCCGTGGAAGGACTATCTGTGGATACAAATCAATCACCCCGTCTTCCTCGTGCGTCTCAAATATAATTATTAGAGTTTACTTACTAAAAATATTTAAGGAAAGCTTTAAGTCCTACAATTCTTTACAATCTTTTTTTAAAAAGTAATATTAATGTGGAAATAAAAAAGTCGAAAAGACAAAAAAAGGCAAATGTGTGGAAATCAGATCCAGGTCGCCCCGCATAGCAGTCGACGATGCTAACCACTACACTAGGGCTAACCGAGATCGCAAAAGTAAGATAGGAGACAATAAGGTCACGCGTCTTTAAATTATCCAATGGATATCGGATACGACTCACACGAGTTACTTTTATATATATATATATATAGATCTATCCATCTATCTATCCATCCATCCAACCACCCAACCTATCTATCTATTTATCTATCTATGTATGTTTTGTAATATGTTTATAGCATGCAATAATAATTTCTATATTAAATACAATACTAGATTGTCTCGCTAGTTGATGTAGAGTTATGTATTTATAGTTAATTTTGGTGCACAGGGTATATATACATATATATTTTTTTATATATTATTTATTATGAAGTAATACATAATAATACTTTCTTGTATTCATTTCGTCTTTCTAATACGCCTTTTCTTTTGCATTCAAAAAGTGTCTAGTACTTGCTGAACAAAAATCTAATTAAAGCACTCGTGTGTACAGATTGTTTTGTTGATATTTGCTTAGCTAAAATAATGCTAATTATTATTAACCAGTGAAGATGATGTTGTTATTGTACAAACGTTCAGGCATTAAGTTCTTCTTCTTTGAAAGTACATCGAGTAGCTTGAGTTTAGTGTTATAGTGAAAAAGATCCCAGACAGACAACATAATACCCTCACGTTTGTGACAATATATCTAACTATCCATGCATGGACCCACCTACCCACCATCCAACCTAAACATCCACCTACCCATCTATCTATCTATCCACTCAGCCAACCATCTATCTATCTATACATATATCTATCTATCTATACATAAATCTATCTATCTATCTATCTATCTATCTATCTATCTATCTATCTATTCATCTATCTATACATCTATCTATCCATCTATCTATCTATCTATCTATCTATCTATCTATCTATCTATCTATCTATCTATCTATCTATCCATCTATCTATCTATCTATCTATACATATATCTATCTATCTATCTATCCATCTATCTATCTATCTATCTATATCTATCTATCTATCCATCTATCTATCTATCTATCTATACATTAATCTATCTATCTATCTATCCATCTATCTATCTATCTATCTATCTATCCATCTATCTATCTTTCTATCTATCTATACATCTATCTATGTATCCATCTATCTATTGTCATATTGTCATGATTGTTTATTATTAAATGACCATATTTATTCCCACCTGTCTTTCCGTCATACACATTTTTTTTAAGGCCTTGTTCATTTATCAAAGTATTCCTATTTTCAGCACTAATAACAACCTCTAGTCTTTCTGTTCCATAAATTAGTCTGTTCTCTTTTTGTTTCAACGTCTACGTCCGATTAGGCATGGAGATCCTGACGCTAATGGCCCGTACCGGTACGATTACCGTACTAGCAATCAATGAGCTCTTTAAAACTTACGGTCTCATCCGTATAGCCACGCACGTACGACTTTTCAACAGACTCGCAGGTTAGTATAGTATCCTATCGGACCCAATTGATCCATAGGGCTAATGAAGTAGCGTTCACCAGTAACTGTGGGTCAAGGCATACTAGGAGATTGTGTGGCCAGTACAATGCCCAGCCCCCTTTAATTTACATCAACAAAAGTCAGGTGCCCATTAGAGCTGGGTAGACTCAGGGACACCCTTCAGATCCAGGAAGAAATCCTAGCCTTCACCAGGATTCAAACACAGGACCCTCGGTACACCAGCCGAACGCACGCGTGCCTTCGGGCAGGTTAGCTGCCTAAAAAAACAACAACATACAATTATTCTCTATAGGTCTGATATTAGTTGGCTCCAAAAAATAAACTGAACAATATAAACTGGACAACATAAACTGGATTATTTAAACTGGACAATATAAAATGGATTATTTAAACTGGACAATATAAAATGCACCGTATAAACTGAATAATATAAACTGAACAATATAAACTGGATAATATAAACAAGTTGGTACAAACTGGACAGTAAAATTAGACATCCAGGCACCAAGGCGGGGTGAGACGAGCTGTTGCGCTCATTAGTTCCTCCCTCTCCGAGTTTCAAACCCTCAAGAAAGTGCAAAGATGCTCGGACGCGCAACAGTGGGGGGGGGGGAAGAGGGGGATGTCACCCATTCGTTAACCCACTGGCGTGCTCTTCATGTAAGTGTGCCGGTGGTTTCCACACCTAGCCCAGATGTTTTAACCTTTCCCAACTAATGCCAGGTATCTATCTGAGCTGAGTATTTTCTAGTGTCTTCTTTTTCCAAATCTTGGATTGGAAAATTAGACTATTGAATGTCTATTATGATATTACCGCTAGCTGTAACACCAATATAACCTATTTCATGACTTAGTATATGGTTCTTTCTCCAACAGAATTGACACTCAGTGACGATTATCTGTATAATGAACTCCTGGAAGTTCTAGCCGATACCGAATCTTTAATGCGCCTGAGCATTTTCGCCCACATACATACCTTCCTCACGTTCCCGTCTCGACAAGCCTGGGAGCAGTTAAAGAGGTCGCGTCCAAATCTAAAGGCACACTACTTCATCCCTTACAAGGTGACGAACTTTGTTTTGTTGAAGATTTGTAATTAAACCGCGGAACGATTCGTAGGACTACATCCGTCACAGACATGAGGGGGGGGGGGGGAGGGGGGAGTGACGCCAAAGTTTGGATAGGCGTCAAAATGAAGATTTTTGAGTCGTAGTAATGGAATTTAACGTTCTTAATAGGACTCGATTTTGATCCTGGTTCCAGACTCCCAGTCGTTATTTGGCATATTTAACACCACTGATATGACTCAGTTTGTGCTGTGACCCAGTTTCAATTTTTATGACTCGTTGTCAGTGATATGACACAGTTTGTTTAATGACCCATTTTTTTTTATGTCTACCACTTACAAAAATATCAAACAGTTTTTGCATCTAATGAACATATTAAAAGAGAAAATTTTCATACAGGCTACTATAAGAAGGAACTTATAAATAATAAGTTTAATTTTTTAGTACAAACATATAATTAGCTTTAAATATCATAAAATGTCGGCCTAGGGCTAAATGTATTGCTTGAATCTGACATAATCGATAACACGACCGAATCGAAAACCTGACCTAATCAATAACCTGACCTAACCGATAACATGACCTAATCGAAACCCTGACCTAAACGATACCCTGACCTAATCGATACCCTGACCTCATCGATAATCTGACCTTATCGATAACCTGACCTAATCGATAACATGACCTGATCGATAACGTGACCTAAACGATAACATGAACTAATCGATAACATGACCTGATCGATAACCTGACCTAAACGATAACCGAATCTAATCGAGAATATGACCTGATCGATAACCTGATCTAATCAATAACATGACCTGATTGATAACGTGATCTAATCTAAATCTTATAATGCATTTTCTCATCCATAATATTAGGACTTTGTTTTAATATGTTGTTGTTTTTTTCAAACTTTATAACTGTATCCAGAGATTGGGGAGTGATTTTATTTTGAATCGAGCCCTAAGGCCTGGTATCCCCATATTCATCATAGAGCTCAAATCGTCAAAACTAGATCTCTTATGGAAGATCCTAGGCCGGGAAATGAAGATTCTTTTCCAGGTAATACACATTTCAAACAGATAACAACAACAAATAAAATAAAAAAAAACATTATGTGATACAGTGTGACTCTTTGGTATTAAGGTGAACTTTTATGCAACGTAGTGGTTGGAATTTTATGGAAGGCTTTTGCACGACTTTGATGCACAAATGTTGCAGGGCTTTGCTACAATAATTTTTATGGACTTTGTGTGTGCTGTAGCCGTTTTGCTTGATATTGAGTCAGGGTGTAGCTGGAGTTTAATGCAAGAATGTTGCAGGTCCATGCTAGAATCACTTTTGTGTTTTTATGTGTGTGCTGTAACCATTTTGCTTGGTGGTGGCCTGAATAAACGTCCAATGCCAATGTTTCTTCTCTGGTCTGGTGGTTGTTCTATACATTAAATTTTTAAACGCCTCTTCTCTTTAAAACGTATGACTGTGTTGTGATTCTTTTGTAGGCATCAGCCTTTAGATGTTCGCTATGGGAGACTGTGCCATACTCGGCTCTGGTAAAGATATACGGATTTCTAGGGAACCAGGACAAGTTAAACGTAGCCCTCACGTGTAGGGCGTGGAGCCGGCCTTTCTCACAGCCCGAAGTCTGGCAGACTTCGTTCCTTTTCAATGGGAAAGATGATAGGTGCGCCCTGCGTTTCCCTGGCACCCTGGCGACGGAGTTGCGCCACCTTTTCATTGACTGCCGAGGTAGGTGTTTTCTGTAAAGGCAGCCGATGATAGTGAATAAGGGCCAGATTTAGGGGAGGAATTCCAGTGAAAATAGACCTAAATGACAAAAACATGGCATTTTTAGTTTTTGCTTAATTTTTATACTTTAACTATCCCCAAATCTAAAATGCATAGTTTGGGTAACATTATTTCAAATTAAAGGTTAACATCTTGTATTTTTTTTGCAAAAAAATCTTACAAGAAACCATTTAGAAATAGATGAGAAAATTGAATTTTACCATTTGCCTGAAAAAAAAATAATTTCTAGTATCGTCAGTTTTTCCGGTTTTTCTCAAAACCTTGTTTCCATATATGTGATTCCCTACTTGTTTTTTATTTACCAACCAATTATCTAGCAATTTTGCCCAGATGTTCAAAACATTGGTGCTTTCAAATATCCCAGATCGATTTTGAAAATAATAAGTATTTTTTTTTTTTTACATAAATTTTGTAGTAACTATAAATGTGTGATTTTCCATGTTCATATTATATTCCTCACAAAAAAATTCATAGAAAATTAAATTTTAGTTAAATTTAATATTCCCTCTGTCAGCCTTGCACAAATGATGCTTATGTATATTTATTTATGCAACATTTAAATAAATTATATTGATAAATAAAAAAGTAGTATCGTTTTAAATTCAAGTTAGAAATATTAATTAAAAAAACAAAACGGCCGCTATTTCCATGGCAACCATATTTTTTTTTAACTTTTCTCCCCGTTTTTTTAAGTTTAGTCACTAGTACTATATATGGTCCAAATATTATACATATTAGATAAGAAATTAAAAAAAATCCCCCTTCTACTCGAATTCCTCCCCTTAAAGGATAACTTATGCACACAAACGCATGTATATATATATATGTAAATATATAAATATATTTATAGCTGTTAGATGGCAGACATTCATTGCTCGCATGACCATTACTGGTGAGGTTCCTAGGTTGCAGTGCAGGTAAAAGGGTAGACCGCGGAATGAATTGAAGCAAGCACAAATATTCCAGCTCTGATGGGTACCTGACACTAGTTGATGCAAAGTAAAGGCGGCTGGGCATTGTGCTGGCCGCACATCCTCTCGTATGCCGTGGCCATAGAAACTGGTGAACGCTGCTTCACCAGCCCTACGATGAGTTTGGTCCGAAGGGTTCTTTACTTTGAGCAAAAATAATACTAGAGATGTCCGATAACGGCCCTAGAGCAGGGGTCGGCAACTTACGGCACGCGTGCCGGACAAGGCACGCCGATTTTTTTCAATGGCACGCGAAAAGGTTCTGAAAAAAATAAATCTAGTCACTTCTACAAGAAAACTGTGGGATAACTTGAAAGGCTTTTGGCACGCGAAATGACTAAGAAAATCTACTTAGGCACAAGCTTATAATAAGGCTGCCGACGCCTGCCCTAGGGTCTTCTTCTCCTATTTTGTTTCCCCATAGCATGTTTGAAGGGTTAGACAATCAAGTCCAATTGTTGTGTTGTATTTAATTTAAGGAAATATTTTTGGGGCCATATGTTAAACAGGAAAGAGTGGTACAAGGAGCAGGTCTCGAGAAGTGATGCGTGGCAGAGACACTTAGTTAAAACTTAAAACAACACCGCTTATGCGACCAATTTATCTATCACTCTCAACATATTAGTCTATACATGAGGGCTGGACATTTAAACATAAACCTGAGAAAATATACTAGACATTTCAAACTTGACTATATTGTGGTAAAGTGATTTACTGATTGACGTGGGATTAATCATTCCACGTTTTAGTGATTATTTCTTTATAGTGACTTTCCATTTTAATTGCAAACTTTAGAATTGCGCGTCTAGAGATCAGTCGTGCAAAAAAACGAGTAATCGCCTATTGTTCGTTTTGAGCAACTGCAAAGACTTCAGTTAAAGAGCAACAACTTGCGTATTCATCTCCGTGTTAATAAGATCGATATGGTCGGGTCCTGCTTTAAAGACAATGAGGAATATAGATTAAGGCGACATATCTAAAAGGAAACCAAACTCTATTAATATAATTGGGACGATCTGGACATTTCCTCATTTCTACACATACTTTATCAATAAACTAAACTTGGAGACAATTTCTGACGGCAGAATTAGGCCAACCCCCTGCTATAGACGATCATGATTTGCCGCTAGACAAGTGATTTACACATGGTTCGGCAAACTACAGCACGCGTACTAGACTTGGCACGCAGAGTCATTTTCTATGGCACGCGGATGACCACAAAAAAATGATTCAAGTTTCTTCTACACAATAACAAGCAGTAAAACATTTTGGCTACTGCTCATATTCAGTGGCAGGGATCGGCAACCTATGACAGACTTGGCGGGCAAAGCTATTTCCAGAGGCACTCGGAAGATTCTCTAAAAAGCAATTTAAGTTAAATTCTACAATAAATTGAGTGGTAGAACAGGAAGACTTTTAGGATGTTGGCACGCTGAAAGAATTAGAAATCCCACTTTGGCACACTGTTCTCAAAAGGTTGCCGACACCTGCACGAAACAGTTACGCCAGTGAACAAAGTTTGTCCGGAGGGAGAATTTTCCTTTTTCCGGAGCACGTCTATTCCTATTTGACGCGCATGGACCTGAACATCCTACTGGCCACACTGTCACATCGTCACAAATATCTATGATGTCGAGAATCAGACAAGAGAATACAAATAGGACAGTATGAACTGAACAACTTCGTTACGTTGTTGTAGCCCAACCCTTTTCTTTTCATAATTTAAAAGTAATTCACAATAATTAATTGCCACTTAAACATTAAAAGTTGCTTATACTGGATACATTTCTGATGGAACTTCATGGAGGCACATTCCTATCTCTGAATTTATTGACAGTAGCATAAATACATATTTCTGACTAACTTTTTTTTTCTTTTTCTTTTATAAATTTTTCGATATCCTACCTTTCGATACCACAAACGGGCATCAATTCTATGTTTTTGTTCTCTCACCCTTCAATTCCGCTATGCGATAAAGCAGTTCCTTAAATTAATGTGTTGTATCGATACGAATAATTATTAGCCCATATAAAGGTTAGACGATTCAATTTAGTCTTTAGTATTTCAATCAATCCTCACAAACGTTTTATCAACTTTCATTATATGTACATTTTAAATTACTTTTATAATTATATTATTACTGTTATTCCAAAGATACAACTGTTTCCTTCTAAATAAGACTTATTGTGAATACAAGTTTTTCTTCGTTACTTTTCAAGAAGACATAGGCCTACGTTAATTACTCAAGGTGATCAAATGAACTTTTTATAAGAAGTAACAAAAGGTTAGAAGAACTTATAATACGAAAACTGTATATTAGACAACACGCAGATATTATTATTATTATTGTACGTAATATATTAAATGTTATTGCCTGTAGATTATTATTCAAAACGAGCCCTTTCAATTTTTTTTATATTGAATATAAATAAGTCCAGGATTAGGTATATAATTCTGAAACCAATAAAACGGATTCTCTTCCATACGATTGCAACAGTCTATTCTTGCAGTTGGCTCAGTTGTAAAAAAAGATTATTATTTAAATAGTAGGAAATTCTTGACTCAATAACTGATACATATAATCTATCCGTAGCATGTCGAATAATTGGCATATAATTCTTCAACAAGTTAACACAATAGTAAAAAATTAATAACAAAGAAATTTATTCACACAGACATAAATCCAAAAAATATATATATAATTCAGAGCAGAATACATGTGGTAAAACAATAGTAGATAATAGCGACTGATCTTCAATATAGGTCAATATTAAAATAGTGTGTTTTCAAAAAAAAGATGATATAACGTGTCTGCCTGCGTTGGATTGGGAGTAGATTCCATACTTTCGGGTCAGATATTGAGAAGGTTCTCATGCCAACTGTCGTCAGGGAAAAAGGGGTCACCCCCAGAAGCAAGGAGCAGAACGGAGTGTTCTTTGTGGAACATAGGGTTTGATTAGTTCTATGAGATAGGACGGGCGATACAAATTGGAATACGTGACAACTCAGCCGAGACAATACGATTATATAAGTGATGATATCCGTTGATGTAACCTTCCGACAGATACCGGAAAACCTCCCACTAAAAATAACAAGGAATCTACGGCCTACATGTACACATTTCTGGACAGCTTGGTGAAGTGCAATAACTCTAGGCTGGTCTCGGTGAAGCTGATTCACACGAAGCGCCTTTCCTCGTGGTTCGGGTGGACCAGCAACCATGATATTCTTAAGGTCCTGTTGGATCTTCTGTCCATCCAGACTACCTTGCAGCTGTTGGACTTATCCATGACAGGCTTCACTGTTAATCAAGGTCAGTAGTGATCTCTTTACATTTTTGTTTTTCTATCTATTTATCTATCTTTCGATCTATCTACAAGCTAAATTCCCCGGCTTCGCCCGGGGGATAATTAAAAGAGGCCTTTATAAGCTACAGATAAATAATAATAATAATAATAATAATATTTGTATAGCGCTGCTAACACACATAATGTAAGCTCAGAGCGCGTTTAACATACAACTAAGAACACGAATATTACACTAGGCTAGATGACAAAGCTAACTGATGATAATAAAAAAATATTTTGTTTAAATCAAATAAATGTAGCATTAATCGACCCAACATATAAGTAAGACAGTAGAGGTCTAAGGTAAAGGTATCTAAGGTAAATATTGAAGTAATGAGTTTTTAAGTTCTTTTTGAAAGTAACAATAGAGCTTGTTCGCCTGAGTTGAATGGGAAGTAGATTCCACGCAATCGGACCGGATACTGAGAAGGCTCTAAGGCCAACGGTCATCAGAGAGTAACGGGGGCTCTTCCAGTAGCGATGAGTTGGCAGAACGAAGTGTTCTTTGCGGGACTTAAGGTGTGATTAGTTCCTTGAGATAGGACGGAAACTCGTTATCAAAAAGGCACTGATTGCAAAGTAGCGCCACTTTATACCCAATTCTGGCTTTCAAGGGGAGCCAATGGAGCGAGCGTAGAAGGGCGGTTCCCGAATCTCGCCAAAGGCGCAGTACTGTTGTGTATTCGCTGTAGCCTCGCGATTTTGTCTTCGGGCAGGCCGGCTAGCAGGACGTTACAATAGTCAATACGCGAGAGTATCAGGGGGACTGCCAGTGTCCTTGCAGAATCAGTGGACAAATAGGGTCGTATTTGGCCGAGTCTACGCAACTGTAGATATAGACCTCTGCACAGATGAGATATATGATGGTCGAAAGACGGCGTGGGATCCAATAAAACACCAAGATACTTCACTTTGTTAGCAAATGGCACCTGACAGTTTATCACGGTGATAGATTCTGGACCAGTGAATTTGGCCAAATTTCTCTTGGTTCCAATTCTGATTATCCTTGTTTTTTCCTCATTCGGTTTAAGCCCCGTTTCTCCTCGACCACAAATAGACTTTGGCGATTGCACAACTGACATTTGCAGCGAGTCGAGTTGCCTCAAGAGGGACCGCATGATCGTACAGTTGCGTGTCATCAGCGTAGAAATGATACGAAATTTCGAACGGTTTGATGACCTGGCCGAGTGGATACACTTAAATAGCAAACATCACTGGTCCTATAACAGATCCCTGGGGTACTCCATATTTCAGCGTTGAAGGTGCCGAGACAAACTCATCTATAGCAACACTTTGAGTACGTTCAGACAGGTAAGACCTAAACCAACGAAGAACACAACCCGAGCAGCCAAATGTGGTTGCAAACCTTTCGATCAGGATTTCATGGTCAAGAGTGTCAAAAGCGGCAGACAGGTCTAGCATTGCCAGAATAGACACATGACCCGAGTCCGATGTGCATAGTAGGTCGTTGACAACCCAATGCCGTCTCCTTGCTATGACTCTTTCGATAGGCGGACTGAAACTGCTCCAAAGGCCTATGCTGCTCAAAGTGAGACAATACCTGTTTTAGCACAATACGCTCCAAGACCTTCGAAAGGAATGGAAGGTTGGATACAGGCCGATAGATTTTTAAGCATTCAGGGTCGAAGCTGGGCTTCTTTAAGAGGGGTTTAACTAGTGCATGTTTCATTGATTGAGGCACAATACCTGCAGCTAATGAAGCATTCATCATCGTAGTGATCAAATGTATTAGTTCGATGATACAATCATTGAAGAGGGAGACAGGGATGGGATCGTTTTAGGCATCTTACTAATAATTTCCTTAACAGATGCTTCAGTTACTGAGTGAAAATCACTGAGGTGAGAAACCTGGAAGACTGGATCATTGTGGGGCAGGCTTGTTTGATAGTCTAGATCTTCCCTTATTTTTCTGACCCTGTCTGTGAAAAATTGATTAAAGGAGTCAGGGAGGTTGGCAGGGGGAATGAAACATGGTAGTACAGGTTTACCTGCACCACCCAAAATCTCTGTAGTCATTTTAAACAGCAGCTGAGGTGAGTCCGCGCTCTCAATCTTATTGCGAAGATGCATTGTCTTAGCATCTCGGATCAGACGATTTACAAAGTTTTTCTTTTGTGTATACAAGTGTCGGAGCACTGTTTGACCAGTTTGCTGGTATTTCCTCTCAGCCTGACGGCGCAACTTTTTCGCCACCCTGATCTCGTTTGACATCCATGGAGCCAATAATTGATCAGGAACTAATCGAGTTGTCAGAGGAGCAAGAATGTCTAGCAGCTTAAACATTTAATAAGCTACAATGAATATAAAGATATAGATATAATAATTAAAAAAATATAATTATTATTTACGGAAATCATTTACGAAAGTAATTTAAAATAAATTGTGTAATCGGGTTAACGATTAGGAAGTCTTTTTAGTTAACATAAAAAGCTATCCATGTGGATATAAATAAAAAAAAACGTCTTCTGCGTGCGTCTAAAATGTGACTATTATATTTTACTTACTGAAATAATTTTAGGAAAGTTTAAGTCCTAAAATTCTTTACAATCTTTTTTTTTTAATATTAATATTAATGGGAAAAAAAGTAGAAAAAAATAAACATGTTATCTGTGTGGCAATCGGACACACGCATGGCAGTCGAAGACGCTAACCACTACGCTAGGGAAGACACATGTCATAAGCGAGATCGCAAAAGTAAGATATGAGACAATAAGGTGACGTGTCTTTAAACTATCCAATGGGGATCGGATACGACACACACGAGTTACTTTATATATATATATATAGATCTATCTATCTATCCATCCATCCATCCAATCACCCGACCAATCCATCTTTTTATCTATCGATCTATATTTTGTTATGTGTTTATAGCATGCAATAATAATTTCTATATTAAATACAATACTAGATTGTCTCGCTAGTTGATGTAGAGTTAGGTATTTATAGTTAATTTTGGCGCACAGAGTATATATACATATATATTTTGTTATATTATTTATTATGAAGTAATACACAAAAATGCTTTTTGTTATTCATTTCGACTTTCTAATGCGCCTTTTCTTTTTCATTCAAAAACTGTCTAGTACTTGCTGGACCAAATTCTATTTAAAGCACTCATGTGTGCAGTTATTGTTTTGTTGATATTTGCTTAGCTAAAATAATGCTAATTATTATTAACCAGTGAAGATGATGTTGTTATTGTTCAAACGTTTAGGCATTAAGTTCTTCTTCTTTGGACGTACATCGAGTAGCTTGAGTTTAGTATTATAGTAAACAAGATCCTAGACAGACAACATAATACCCTCACGTTTGTGACAATATATCTAACTATCCATGCATGGACCCACCTACCTACCATCCAACCTAAACATCCACCTACCCATCTATCTATCTATCCACTCAGCCAGCCATCAGAATCTATCTATCTAACTGTCAACTCATTAGTCTGTTTGGACATTGGATTGTTTATTATTAAATGACTATTTTTAGTCCCACCTGCCTTTCCGTCATACACGTTTTTTTTTAAAAGCCTTGTTCATTTATCAAAGTATTCCTAATTTCTTCACTAATTACAACCAATAGAGTAGACTGCTCTAACTTCGACCGATTAAATTACGAACGGCAACAAATTCGTTTTTCTTTTTGCTATAAATCGGCAACCAATCATGATTGGGATTTTATTTTTTCACCGTTGTTTCGTGTATTTCTGCTGATTGGATGGGTACTAAACGTGTTAGCCAATACTTTTAAGGAATACAAATAAATGTCCCCTAGCTTCCCTACCCCCCCCCTCCCAGCTTTATTATATGTATCTAACTTCGACCCCTCTGTTTTTCTATTTTTTTTCTATATAAAAATATTTTTCAAAGGCTAATTTAAAAACAGTATGTCTTTTGTCCTATTTCTTTATATATTTTTTAAACAAATAAATAACTAACGTTTTAGGCATTGTGAAGCGATACACTGTATATAGGCCTAATCAGAAAAACTAGAAAATAGTGCGTCAGTTAAAAAAAAAAACAATGGTCACAGTGTAAGCGTCTGTTTAACGGTGTCGTCTGCAAAAACGGCCAAAAATAGACATGATATTTTTGGCCCTTCAATCGCGAGACGATAAAAATAAAAATGTATTAACCAATCATAATCGTTATTTTTTAAGACTGTTTTTTTCTGCGCCCTATAGAGAAATCGGTCGAAGCTAGAAACTGGTCGAAGTTAGAGCAGTCTACCCTAGTCCTTCTGTTTGACAAATTAGTCTGTTTTCTTTTTGTTTCAACGTCTACGTCCGATTAGGCATGGAGATTCTGTCGCTACTGGCCCGAACGTCTGGCTCCACGGTATCGATACTCGCAATAAATGACTTCATGAGAAGTGTCAATCCCATCTGTATAGCCACTCAAGTACGAATGTTCACCAGACTCACAGGTTAGTATAGTATCCTAACGGACCCAATTGATCCATAGGGCTGATGAAGTAGCGTTCACCAGTAACTGTGGGCCATGGCATACTATGAGATTGTGTGGCCAGTACCATGCCCAGCCCCCTTTAATTTACATCAACTAAAGTCAGGCGCTCATCAGAGATGGGTAGACTCAGGGGACACCTTGCAGATCCGGGAAGAGATTCCTAGCCTTCACCAGGATTCGAACACAGGACCTTCGGTACGCCAGCCGAACGCACGCGTCCCTGCTGGCAGGTTAGCAGCCTAAGAAACAACAACACACAATTATTCTTTATAAGTCTGATGTTAGTTGGCAGCAAATATATGGGATAAGGGAGATAGCGTTTCCTCCTAACGGTCATCGTTAGAGTGATATTTAGCGTCGTGGTACTTTACAGTGACATATTTGACAATATGTCTGGACAGTATAAACTGAACAATATAAACAAAACAATATAAACTGAATAATACAAACTAGACGGTATAAACTAGACGGTATAAACTAGACGGTATAAACTAGACGGTATAAACTAGACGGTATAAACTAGACGGTATAAACTAGACGGTATAAACTAGACGGTATAAACTGGAGAATATAAACTGGAGAATATAAACAGGACAATAGGTCTAGAGATCCAGGCACCAGGGCGGGGGTGAGACGAGCTTTTCCACTCATTGTTTCCTCCCCGCAAAGTTTCGGAGCCTCTAGAAACTGCAAAGAGGCTCGGACGCGAAACAGAATGGGGTGGGGGGGGTTGTCCTCCACTGGCGTGCTCTTCATATAAGTGTGCCGGTGGTTTCCACACCTAGCCCAGATGCCGTTAACCTTTCCCAACTGATGCCAGGTATCCGTCAGAGCTGGGTATTTTCTATTGTCTTATTTTTCATACTCCTGGAATGGAAACATAGACTCCGAATGCCTATTCTGCTATCCCGCTAGCTTCACCATCAATATGCCTGTTTGATCACTTGGTAACATAGTATATGGTTTCTTCTCCTAACAGAACTGACCCTCAGCGACGATCTGCTGTCCGAAGACCTCCTGGGCGTCCTCGGTGATTCCCAATTCCTAAAGCTCCTGAACATTTTCGCACAGATGTGGGTAGAAGTTACGTCACCGTCCGGTCAAGCCTGGGAGCAGTTAAAGAGGTCGCGCCCAGATCTGGAGGCATTCTATTTCGTCCCTTATAAGGTGGCGAACGTTACTGTTTTCTTTGCTTTTTTTTGTTTGAAGATTTATATTTAAACCGCGGACGTTACGTGGGACTAGATCCGTCACAGACATGAAAGTTGAAGCCACAGTTTGAATAGGCGGTAGGCGTCAAAATGAAGCTTTTTTAGTAATAATAATTGAAAGTTAACATTCTTAATAGAAGACGATTTCGATCCTGGTTCCAGACTCCCAGTCATTTCACCCAACTGATATGACCCAGCTTGTGATGTGACCTAGTTTCAATTTTTAATGACCCGTTGACAGTGGTATGGCACAGTATGTTTCATGACCCATATTTGTATGTCTTACACTTACAATGATATAAAAAAAAATGCGTGAAATTAACATATTAAAAGAGAAACTTTTTATATTGACAAGTCTTAATGAGGTGTGACCTTTTCAAATTGGAGAGATCATGAACTTCAAGTGACATTTCCCGCCATTTTCGTAAACAAAAACCATACTTTTGGTGGTGTTTGACAATTGATTTTAACCTCGACGGCCAATTCTGGTCTTTTAGAAATATACAAAGGCTACAAGATTAGTTATGAGGAATCCATTTTGATTAATTATCTACTTACTATTGACTTAATTAAAACAAAATTTCTTGTAATATTTTTAAAAGGGATTATAACAAAAGTGATTGCTGAAAGCAGAAAAAACTCTTAATATTTTTTAGAAGTTGTAAGAGTTATTTTTTTAAAAATCTTATCATGCATTTTTTCCAATGCATAATATTAGGACTTTGTTTAATATGTTGTTTGTTTTTCAAACGTAATATCTGTAACCAGAGACTAGGGCGTGTTGGAATCTTAAAACGCACACTGACGCCCGGCATCCCTATTGTCATCTTAGATATCAAATTGTCTGAAAAAGATCTCTTTTGGAATATAATCGGCCGGCATATCAATGCTCTTTTCCAGGTAATAAAAATTTCAAACAGATAACAACAACAAATATATTTTAAAAAAGCAGTTTGTGAAACACTGTGACTCTTTGGTATTTAGCTGAATTTTTATGCAACGTAGTAGCTGGATTTTTATGGGAGGTTTATGCTGGACTTTGATGCAAAAAAAAGTTTACAGGGCTTTGCTACAATCATTTAATTGGACTTTGTGCTGTAACTGTTTTGCTTGGCATTGAGTCATAATGTAGCTTGAGTTTAAAACAAGAATGTATGACTATTCTAGAATCATTTTTATGGAATTTGTGTGTGCTGTAACCTTTTTGCTTGGCATTGAGTCATAATGTAGCTTGAGTTTAATACAAGAATGTATGACTATGCTAGAATCATTTTTATGGAATTTGTGTGTGCTGTAACCTTTTTGCTTGGCATTGAGTCAGAATGTAGCTGGAGTTTTATGCAAGAATATTGCAGGTCCATGCTGGAGCCATTTTGCTGGATGTTTATTGAATGATGAATCTAGATCTTGATGGATTCGAAAGGATGAATCGGGTGACTCGCTTTCTATTGATCTATACGGAGATATTAAACTTTTTTTCAAAGTACGACAGAGTTAATATCCAGAGCTCCAATGGATGAATGATCTCAGCTCTCAAACCAAACGGAGTTCAAGTTAAGTCTGGATCTTGTTTGGGAAGTTTTTCCATTTCAGTGAACCTTTTCAACCTGGGGTGTTGGTTAAGAGAGTTCAGAAAGCGATGTTTGTCTGGCACAGCAGACGTCGTGTTAAATAAAGACTATACATCCTGTCTTGAGCTCTACACCCAATCCTGCCCACTTCGTTCGGCTTCTGACGCGCTTACTCTGCGGATCCTTCGTGTGAGACCTAGTGTCCGCTGGCCAACGTTCATTCTCCTACGTGGGACTGTCCACTTAGAATCACCTCCCACTACAGCTTCCCGAAAACCGCTAGCTACGACACCTTCAGAAGCCGGCTGAAGACTCATCTATTTCGTTAGCAGTATTTGCGTACACATATTTACATTTTCGTCTGTTGGTCATTGTCTGTATCGTAACTGTCCTCAGCGCATAGAACTGTCATCAACGGGATGCGCTATACAAGCACCATTATTATTATTGGACAACTTCTAATATCTTTTTGTTTGTTATTTGTCACTAGGCTATATTGACCAGTTGTTCTCTAGCTTTTTTTTTCCCCTCCTAGATCTAGCCAACTGCTTTATCCATGACACTCCACTTTGATCAGGCCTGTCAAAGATATTCACATCATCTTCACAAAGAGTCACCCATAGACCATGTCATCTAAACAGTATTCACTTCATGCCCATTTCCCATCTTATGTTGTCTCGAGGCATTTCACATTTTATTCCTCCACCTGGCTACGCTACTGCTTATACTTAACTTATACCCAAGTGATAAAAAGATCCTCATCGTAAACCTTCCAGCCGCAAACCCTTTTGCGTCTTTTAGCGCAAGTGATTATTTACAAAAACATCTAGGTATCTAGAGAAAATAAAACAAAAACAAATTTGCAGTAATCAATTTATTTAAGTTTTAATCAATCAATTTGAAATCAAGTATTTGCGTTATGGCTGTAGGTTTTAAAGCTCTAATTTTACCTTTTTTATCCACATATTAGAAGAACCCCATAAGACGCATGAACATTAAACTCTGTTGCTCCAGGGATAGGGATGATCTAGATGTGATAATTGAGACGTGAGTAAATCTATACACAATATTGATCAACATTTTTAGGACACCAGCGGTTCTAAAACCGTTTACGATTCTTGCAAAAGCGTGCCCAGTCGCTTGATTATTTGTTACTTAGTGTTGTTCATTATCTTATTCATAGCTTCATTTTTTTTTAAAGTAACAAAATAAGATCGTCAACTAATGACGTTATAAAGTTTGTAAATAACCACAACACTAGTCTTTTGTGGGAATTGTGTGGCCATGACATACAAGGGGACTGTGTGGCCAGCCTGAAATAATGAAAAAACAAACAAAAAAACAAATCTGTCATTAACGTGTATCCAAACCCAGACTTGTAAATCGCATTCCGAGCGCACTGTCGCTTGACCACCTTTTCCCATTCTTCCAGAAGCGTAAAGTTTCAAAAGACTCCCATGATTCTGGGCATTCCCAACTCACTGCGCCTTCATTTCAGGACCAAATTGAAAGCCCCTAATACAGGTACAGGACGTAACGAGAGGTTGGAACGAGTCGTTTTAGTTCCGTGTTCTTGTCCCATGCCAGATCACCGTAGGCGCATTCACATTTCTCTCCCATAAGAAAAGCCCCATCGGATCAACAAAGTGACGTATCAACGCGGATACTTTCACTTTTGCTAAAATCTAACTTTAGTACTAGAGACCGATCGAAACCAAGTTTTTAGCTTCGGCCGAAAACGAAAACATACCGAATATTATACATTGACTTTGGGCCGAAACCGAAGCAGAAACCAAAAGTTAAACTACAACTTCGGCCGAAACCGAAAATGCAAAACAAATGATTTCAAAAGACTGCAATTTTGTGTGTAATATTAACTAGTTTATGGGCTCTTTATTTGAGTAAACCATTCTTTGGAGTGATTAAATAATCCGTTATTATTAACTTCAGTCTTCTACTTCACATTAGGAATGTTAATATCCTTTTTTTCTTCTAAAACCTATTTTCGGTTCTAAATATCCGATTTTTTTACCCATTTTCTGTTCCCCCTCTCTGCCCCCGGGCAAAGTAAGTTATAGTTTGGAAAAAAATGTGCATTGATTATACTAAACAAATAATACGAAGGACCAATGATCCTTAGAACGTGGTGAAATCTTTGTAAAAAAAAACATAGTTGATTTTGGATTAGCAGAAATCAAAAGCTGTAGTGTCATGAATTTAGACCTTTATAATTATAATATAAATCAGTGGATGTTAGATCTATATGTTACACTCATTAAAATAATATTTGTAGAATATGAATAAAATCCCAGACACATCTAATTAGTGTTGACAGACGTCAGGCAAGAAAATTAGCCATTTTTGAAAGGAACCTTACATGCTCTGCAAAGTTGTTTTTTAATTGCCCAAGTTGCTTCTCAGTCTATATTAAATAAAATGTTGGATCAGTTTTACTAATATACAATTATTGGCAGCTAATGTAATAAAACTGAACTGATTGTGGATTGTGAAACACTAAATATGTCATTCTTTTTGTCTCTCTATGTCCTCCTTTTGAAGTCCAAGTCTCTCGCAACCATACGTCTTATCGGTCTGTTTGTCTGTTAAAGGAGCGATTAGCATCAGTGTAGAAACTCCATTTTTGTTTGTTTTCTAATACGTAGATCAAATGTCTGTACCGACGACTAGCGTTAACATCTGCATTAGCTGTTTTATGTGCTTGTATCGCAAATTCACAAGCAATGTTCGGAATCCGAAAAAAAAAAAAACAACTATAAGTAATAATAATGGTAATAATAATTACTCCTTCTGTCTCAAGAGACAATGGATGCGCCCCTCTACAGCTTCAATGGCTACTTTTGCAAATTCTGCGGTGGCTGAACAGTCCAATTCTGGAGTGGCAGTCCCTGGAACAATCGAGGCATCTGTATTCAGTAGCAGTCTGTACATCTGGCGGTTTTGCGCCTTTTCTCTTCATTCTCTTCTCCAGAGATTCATTGGCTCTCTTTTCCTCAGAGACAGATACACCAGCATGAACGGCTTGTCTCCATACTGCGCGGTCCATTAGATACACCAGCATGAACGGCCTGTCTCCATGCTGTACTGTCCATTAGATACACCAGCATGAACGGCCTGTCTACATGCTGTACTGTCCATTAGATACACCAGCATGAACGGCCTGTCTCCATGATGTACTGTCCATTAGATACACCAGCATGAACGGCCTGTCTCCATGCTGTGCGGTCCATTAGATACACCAGCATGAACGGCCTGTCTCCATGATGTGCGGTCCATTAGATACACCAGCATGAACGGCCTGTCTCCATGCTGTACTGTCCATTAGATACACCAGCATGAACGGCCTGTCTCCATGCTGTACTGTCCATTAGATACACCAGCATGAACGGCCTGTCTCCATGATGTGCGGTCCATTAGATACACCAGCATGAACGGCCTGTCTCCATGATGTGCGGTCCATTAGATACACCAGCATGAACGGCTTGTCTCCATACTGTGCGGTCCAATAGATACACCAGCATGAACGGCCTGTCTACATGATGTACTGTCCATTAGATACACCAGCATGAACGGCTTGTCTCCATACACCAGCATGAACGGCCTGTCTCCATGCTGTACTGTCCATTAGATACACCAGCATGAACGGCCTGTCTCCATGCTGTACTGTCCATTAGATACACCAGCATGAACGGCCTGTCTCCATGCTGTACTGTCCATTAGATACACCAGCATGAACGGCCTGTCTCCATGCTGTACTGTCCATTCGATACACCAGCATGAACGGCCTGTCTCCATGCTGTACTGTCCATTAGATACACCAGCATGAACGGCCTGTCTCCATGCTGTACTGTCCATTAGATACACCAGCATGAACAGCCTGTCTCCATGCTGTGCGGTCCATTAGATACACCAGCATGAACGGCCTGTCTCCATGCTGTACTGTCCATTAGATACACCAGCATGAACGGCCTGTCTCCATGATGTACTGTCCATTAGATACACCAGCATGAACGGCCTGTCTCCATGCTGTACTGTCCATTAGATACACCAGCATGAACGGCCTGTCTACATGCTGTACTGTCCATTAGATACACCAGCATGAACGGCCTGTCTCCATGATGTACTGTCCATTAGATACACCAGCATGAACGGCCTGTCTCCATGCTGTACTGTCCATTAGATACACCAGCATGAACGGCCTGTCTCCATGATGTGCGGTCCATTAGATACACCAGCATGAACGGCCTGTCTCCATGATGTGCGGTCCATTAGATACACCAGCATGAACGGCCTGTCTCCATGCTGTACTGTCCATTAGATACACCAGCATGAACGGCCTGTCTCCATGCTGTACTGTCCATTAGATACACCAGCATGAACGGCCTGTCTCCATGATGTGCGGTCCATTAGATACACCAGCATGAACGGCCTGTCTCCATGATGTGCGGTCCATTAGATACACCAGCATGAACGGCCTGTCTCCATGATGTGCGGTCCATTAGATACACCAGCATGAACGGCCTGTCTCCATGATGTGCGGTCCATTAGATACACCAGCATGAACGGCTTGTCTCCATACTGTGCGGTCCATTAGATACACCAGCATGAACGGCCTGTCTACATGATGTACTGTCCATTAGATACACCAGCATGAACGGCTTGTCTCCATACACCAGCATGAACGGCCTGTCTCCATGCTGTACTGTCCATTAGATACACCAGCATGAACGGCCTGTCTCCATGCTGTACTGTCCATTAGATACACCAGCATGAACGGCCTGTCTCCATGCTGTACTGTCCATTAGATACACCAGCATGAACGGCCTGTCTCCATGCTGTACTGTCCATTAGATACACCAGCATGAACGGCCTGTCTTCATGCTGTACTGTCCATTAGATACACCAGCATGAACGGCCTGTCTCCATGCTGTACTGTCCATTAGATACACCAGCATGAACAGCCTGTCTCCATGCTGTGCGGTCCATTAGATACACCAGCATGAACGGCCTGTCTCCATGCTGTACTGTCTATTAGATACACCAGCATGAACGGCCTGTCTCCATGATGTGCGGTCCATTAGATACACCAGCATGAACGGCCTGTCTCCATGCTGTACTGTCCATTAAATACACCAGCATGAACGGCCTGTCTCCATGCTGTACTGTCCATTAGATACACCAGCATGAACAGCCTGTCTCCATGCTGTGCGGTCCATTAGATACACCAGCATGAACGGCCTGTCTCCATGCTGTACTGTCCATTAGATACACCAGCATGAACGGCCTGTCTCCATGCTGTACTGTCCATTAGATACACCAGCATGAACAGCCTGTCTCCATGCTGTGCGGTCCATTAGATACACCAGCATGAACGGCCTGTCTCCATGCTGTACTGTCCATTAGATACACCAGCATGAACGGCCTGTCTCCATGATGTGCGGTCCATTAGATACACCAGCATGAACGGCCTGTCTCCATGCTGTACTGTCCATTAAATACACCAGCATGAACGGCCTGTCTCCATGCTGTACTGTCCATTAGATACACCAGCATGAACGGCCTGTCTCCATGCTGTACTGTCCATTAGATACACCAGCATGAACGGCCTGTCTCCATGCTGTGCGGTCCATTAGATACACCAGCATGAACGGCCTGTCTCCATGCTGTACTGTCCATTAGATACACCAGCATGAACGGCCTGTCTCCATGCTGTACTGTCCATTAGATACACCAGCATGAACGGCCTGTCTCCATGATGTGCGGTCCATTAGATACACCAGCATGAACGGCCTGTCTCCATGCTGTACTGTCCATTAGATACACCAGCATGAACGGCCTGTCTCCATGCTGTACTGTCCATTAGATACACCAGCATGAACAGCCTGTCTCCATGCTGTGCGGTCCATTAGATACACCAGCATGAACGGCCTGTCTCCATGCTGTACTGTCCATTAGATACACCAGCATGAACGGCCTGTCTCCATGCTGTACTGTCCATTAGATACACCAGCATGAACGGCCTGTCTCCATGATGTGCGGTCCATTAGATACACCAGCATGCACGGCCTGTCTCCGTATGGTACGTCCATTGCAGACTGCTCCCAAGTTTGCAGATCGATGTTTGTAGACCTGAGGTCACGTTTCAGGACGTCCCTGTAATTTAGAATTGGTCGCCCTGGGACCCTTGTGCCATTTTCCAGCTCTCCATTCAAAATGTCCTTAGGGATGCGGCCGTCTTGCATCCGGCTGACATGACCCACCCAGCGCAATCTACGTTGGGTTAGCAGGGAGTAGATGCTAGGGATATTCGCTCGGTCCAGGATCTCATGGTTGACTATGTGGTCCTCCCAATTGACGCCCAGTATTCGGCGCAGACATTTCATGTGGAAAATGTTTAACTGGTGTTCCTGGCGCATGTAGGTTGACCAGCTCTCACTGCCGTAAAGTAGTATACTGAGAATGCATGCCCTGTAGACCATCACTTTGGTGGTCCTCGTAAGTTTTGAGTTTTTCCAAACACGCTTTGATAGCGTAGTCATGGCAGCAGATGCCTTCCCTACTCTCTTGCTTATTTCTTTGTCGATTGACAGATTATCTGAAATGCACGAACCTGAGTAGGTGAATTCTTTTGTGACTTGAAGGGTATGGCAGCCAGTGTTAATGTTGGGAATTGATGTAACATTCTGACCTATGATTTCAGTTTTTTTCAGACTGATTGTTAGGCCAAACTCCTGGCAAGCCTAGCCAAAGCACTGAACAGCCTTTGCAGTTCTTCTTTTGTATGAGCGGTGAGGGCAGCATCGTCAGCAAACAGCATCACACGAATCAGGACCTTTTTGACCTTTTTTCTAGCTTTGAGGCGCGCCAGGTTAAACAGTCTGCCGTCCGATCGGGTTTGTATGAAAACTCCATCATTTGACGATCTAAACGCGTGTTCAAGTAGAACGGAAAAAAATATGCCAAAGAGTGTTTGAGCCATCACGCATCCTTGTTTCACACCGCTTTTTATGGGGAAAGTTTTCGAAACTGAGTTACCAAACTAATCAATACCATGCATGTCGTTGTGGAATGATGTCACCATTTTCAACAATTTTTGGGGGCAACCAATTTTCCCCATCAGAGCAAACAAACCGCTTCTACTGACCAGGTCAAATGCCTTGGTCAAGTCAACAATGCTATATATAGTGGTTGTCTTTGTTCACGACATTTTTTCCTGCAGTTGCTTTAATGAGAATATCATGTCAGTAGTGGATCTTCCTTTCCTAAAGCCGCATTGAGACTCGAGGTACACCCGTTCGGCAAGTATATGTAACCTCTTACGGATTATACGGGCATAGGCTTTGCCTACTATGCTCAAAAGTGAAATTCCTCTGTAGCTGTCACAGTCTAAGCGATCTCCCTTGTTTTTGTATATAGTCACAATGTTTGAATCTTTTAGGTCCTAGGGGACGTTCCTTCTCCCCAACAGCGACAAAGCAGGTTCCAGTATTGCCGATTTGCCTGCATGAATAACTTCCGCAGGGATGCCGTCGTTTCCACGCGCCTTTCCGCGGGCAAGCATTTCAATGGCCAAGCTAAGATCGTTCTGAGTAGGGATACATCCAAATCTTTCATTTCTGTCAGAGCTGGGATGCTGGCCAGCGCAGTTGGAGATACTGTGTTTTCCGTCTGGTACAGGTTCTCGTAGTTTTCCACCCATCGTTCCATCTGTGCGGCACGGTTTTGAGAATTGTTCCGTCGTTTGATTTGAGTGGTGCAACCTGCTAATGGTGGGACCGAAGACTTTTATAATACCCTCATACATTCCTCTTATGTTGCCGCTGTCTTCACTGTCCTGTTTGTCCTGACAGAGGTCCTACCAAAAGTTGTTTGCGCATTTTCTAGCACTTTTCTGGCTGTTGTTTCTGCATGTTCTTAGCCTAGTAAGGTTTTTCTGTGTGGGGTCATTTTTGTATGTTACCAGGGCATCTCTTTTGGCCTCAATGGTGGCAGTCATTTCGGGCAATTTGGCATCAAACCAATCAATGTTGTATGTGGTTGTATCGCAAATTCACAAGCAATATTCGGAATTCGAAAAAAAAAAAACAACTATAAGTCGCCTCCTACAAACGAGTGTTTGCAAGGAATATAATGTTAAGGAATTGTTTTGTGCTAATCAAACAGGGTTTACAAATATTTCTTCAGATAAAAACGATAAATAAATCGAGGGACACAGTTATGAATGATTTCCCCCGGAAATCCGGTTTTCGATTAACATCCCTACTTCACACAGATTAATTCACAACAGTTTTATAGTAAATGAAAGTATCAATAATCTGAGTAATAGATGCAGCAATAGCAAACCATTTTGAATTTTGAAAGTTAAAATAGATATTCGGCTGATGACCGAAAATCAATATCAGTTTCGGCCGAAACCGTAATCAAACCGAAAACTTACATTTTGTCTTCAGCCGAAACCGAATCCACGCCGAAAAAGGATTTTTGCCTATATTCGGCGCCGAAACTGAAGCCGAAACCGAATATCGGTCGGTCTCTATTTAGGACATGGGTTTCTACTTGTACCGATGTTAAATTATAACTTTACAACATGGGTTTCTACTTGTACCGATGTTAAAATATAACTTTAGGACATGGGTTTCTACTTGTACTGATGTTAAAATGTAACTGGGGGTGATGGTCTCATTTTGCTTAGATCACACTCATATTGGGAAGGGGCCGAGGGGATAGGGTCTACTGGTTCACCTTAATGAGTGTTTCTTTTTTTGCGCATGTGCAGGTGTACGGTGCTGGAGGTGACATCAATCACAGATAGACATGGCAACAACTCAGTGCTCGCCCGCCAACCGGCCAGTCCCCTGATCAGACTCACTTTTGGCGGCGCGGAGGTGACTTTGGACTTGATCTCGACCCGCTTCCATTTCGACTGGCTGCTTGGTGCATTTTAACTAATAGATCTGTGTCAAATTGTTTTTTTTTTTTGTTTTTAAAACTTTTATAACTTTAATAAATCACTCTAAGAACTAACAACTTGATGACATAAGGATGTACTAACAGAAGACTTTGAGATGGTTAATAAATTCATTTTCAATTCATCTTATGTGAAGATGACTATGTCTAAATATAATTTTTATTTTACGATACTTATACATAAATTAAGCTTAGCTAGAAAATTATTAGTTTTTTTATCGTATATTAAAAGAATAGTTTATCGAACGAATGTCGACGTTAAAAAACACACGAAAGACTATTGCATTCTAAATTAAAATTAAAAGCTATACGAATAATAAATAATAGTTAATTTATGCTAATTATGATATTCTGGTTTTTTATTATTTAAACATTTATATTATATACAATTATTTATATATTTATTATTAATTATGATGACTGTACTTTTTAAATGATTAATTAATAGTGAATTGTACTCATTATTAATAAAAAATAGAATTTATATGACTAAATATTGAGAGAGTTTTTTTACACACAATACATAAATAATATTTGAACAAATTCACGTTTTTACATGATTTGATTCCCTGCCTAGGACATTTATTTGCAAGCTATTTATAAAAGAAGAATTAAACTTTATACAGTAAAAGAAGATGTGTTTCTTTTTATATATGATATTTAAGACGTTGTTTACCTTGTATCGTTATAATATATAGATCTATATCCATATATCAATATATATCTATCTTTTTATCTATCTCTCTCTCTCTCTCTAAATATATAGAAATTACAAATTGCAATATAGCGCTATTCATAAAAAGGTCTTTGAATGCGCTCTACATTTACCATATGTTATTTAAATAAATCGAAAAAGTGTGTTTTTAATTATGTTTTTAAAATGTCTATATTGTCGGCTTGTTTAATTGTGTTCGGAAATTCATTCCACAACATATACATATCTTTATACAATCCAGATAATGCATTGACTGGAGTAGGAAGATTTTGTAGGGTCCTTGCATTGAACTTCTGTGTCTAAAATCATGTCAATGGAAAAATTACCTCCGCTTGTTTTAGTAAGAACCAGCTTATAATGATAACAACCCTGCTACCGGATTAACTTTCACGATAAAGTAAGTAAAGTAAAGCAAGCACCATCGGACCGAATTGAGCTTTACGGCTCGTAAAGAAGCATTCACCAAGTAGCCAAGTCATACTACTGAGGAATACGTGGCAAGCACAATGCCCAGCGGCTCTATATTTGCTCCTCGAAATGCCAAGTACCCATCAGAGCTGGGTAGACTTAGAGACACCCTCCAGACCCTGGCTGGAATCCTAGCCTTCACCAGGAATCGAACATCTCAACCACATACGATAAATAAACAACCGCTGAAAAATTATTTAAAAAAAAAATCCTTAATGTGCATTTGTATTTGAGCCTTCCGAAGATTTTACCATTTGCCATCCACACAGGTAATAAAAAATATACATGCGAAGTTAATGTAATGGAACTTAACTATGCGCATAAAAATAAATAAATCACCAAATGAAAACATTGAAAACGAAAACAAACGTATGGACAATATTTTATAAAGATAAACGCACAATTAAATCGAAGTTAACACAATTATGGCGTTAAAAATCGTTTTTTGTTTTGCATTAGCAATCTTAAGATTTTGCCTATTGTCACCCACATTCAAAAAAGAGAAAACGAAACGAAGTTAATACAAAGACTTGTTATTAGGCGCATAAATGAAAATCTCACCGAAAACTTGAATGCCGTTAGCGACATGAGGATAATAATAGTTATAAATAAAACAAATGAATCGACTCATTATGTAAAGAAAGAAAGACACAGTAAATTATAGCTGAAATAAAATTATGTTGTTTCTAAGCATTTTTATTGTGCATCAGCTTTTTGAAGATTTTAGTGTTATGTTTTATATTTTTTTATTAAATTACATTCAATCTCTATTCAGAGACAAACACGAATTGACACAACTACTTCGTAGTAGCTGACGTGGTTTTATGACATTCACATTAAAATTATAATATATACAATAAAACAATTCATACTATCACTCTTCATAACTTCTCTATAGAAATAATGCACATAATTAGACGATCAATATATTAGACGTATCTAATGTCACACTGAAAACTCCTCACTGAACACGTCTTATAAAATACTATGTCCACATATTCTTTCGACTCGATAAAGTTTATCCTACCTCCCACTGGAGTCTCCGTACAACAACTGACCATATCACTATTTCATACTTCCTTATGTGGACTTCCTTAACATCACTCAGTACTACTCTTTCAAATTCACGTTTTTTTTATATGCCTAACACACTTCTCTCTGTCTCACATTTTTTAATCCACTGACCTTTAGGCCCCTGACCTATTGAAAAGGTCTCAATAAGAATGGTCTATATAATTACGTTTGTCACGATTTTACATATAGTGTTTAGGATATATGCCAGTGCATAGAAACTTTCTTTTCATCATGTACATCGTCATAGATTTTTCAGAAATGGCCGACATCATCTTATTAAAAAAATGGATACCGCGCGTAAAAATATGACATCATTAAAACAAGTCAGATTTGGATTTTCACAACCAAAGTTCGGTAGTTTTAACGTTTTTTTGTGCAACATATTATATGATGTAGATAAAAGAAAATGTATGCGCGTCACAATGATATAATTTCAAGACTTCTTATGAACTTGGTGTATTACTCATGTAAATATCAAAGTTGTTTGATTTATACGTTTTTATTTTCCAAAAATTGCATTCTCATTTGTCATTTGTCCGCCATATTGTCCACGTGGTTGACTTATTTTATGTGGAACGCCTTCACCAGATGGTAAAATTAAGCCACTTTTCGTTTATTTGTATATTTTTGTGTGCATATTTTTCTCCAATAAAAAAAATGCGTTTATCTACTTAACAGCTGAATTAATTCTTTGAAACAGGGGCGCCGCCATATCGAATTATTGTGAGCTAAACATGAAATAACACATACACATAAAATTAGATTAGCACATGAGCTAAACATAAATTAAAACATACACTTAAAACTAGATTAGCTCATGAGCAGCTAAACATAAATTAACACATACACTTAAAACTAGATTAGCATATGAGCTAAACATGAATTTACACATACACTGAAAACAAGATTAAAACATGAATTAACATACACCTAAAACTAGATTAGCACATGAGCTAAACATGAATTAACACGTGATATAAGATAAATTAATTTTTATATTTTCTTTTTATCAGCCCGATGGAGCAAGTTTCCTGCAAAATGTTTTGTAAGTCGTAGTCTCGTTTGGTTTGAAGTTTGAATGAAGAAACTCATGCTTTTGGTTTTATCACAATGTTTCGGCCATCTATTTTAGCACACAAGGAACGGTTAACGCCACAGCAACAATGAATAAATGCAATAACCCTACAACATTTGAGCTTTCATGTAACATATATATATATATATATATATATATATATATATAAGCCCATGATTATACATGTATTTCATATATATGTAAACATATTTTTAATGTATTGAATTTTAGACGTTTATTTTTCTGGCGAAACTAGTTTTTTTGTTTTAGTTTTCTGGGGTGGGGGAGATGATGTGCTGGGAAACTGTGTGCAGAAACAAATTTCGAATAGAAAATAAAGAGTAAGTGAAGATAGGAAGCTAAACAAAAAAGAAACTTCATTTATATTAAACTAGCCGACAACCTTGAACTTTATGCTTCACTTGCCCCCTACCTCCCCCTAAACCTTTTACCATTGGCTCCCTCCCCCACCCCTTCCTAATCTTGACATCATGGCTACGCCAGTAATATTTAGCTATAAGTCATTGTCACCCCGACAAAAGGCCGGGTAATTAAACTAGTACATTATTGAAATAAAAAGAAAACAAAGAAAACAACAATGTCATCTTTTGTGCATGAATGCATAGCTGTTTATTATTCAATATACTTATTATTTTTGTTTTTATATCTCTACACACCTCGTTCACGCGTCCACTTTATTCAACATCAATCATAGATTTTCCAGCCCGCGAAACCGTATATTATGCCACACGAAACGCATACTTGGCATCTCCTATAAGGCTCTCTAACAGCCACTATAGAGGTCTTAAAATGGGGCAAACCTATCCAGTATTGTCAAACTCCTCCGCCAGCCCCAGGGGCATAGAATGTAAGATAGGAAGCATCATATTGGACTTGCTCTGTGAATAACTTGCCGAAGGCAATAGGTCCACAGTTGAGATTCAAAGACATCTGCTAAGATGATATAAAGTAGGTGTCGGGATACCTACGGCTCGCGTGCCAGATTTGGCACTCATGGCGATTTTCAATGGCACGCAGGAAACCCCCTCCCCCCAATAATTAAATTCAATCGCTTTTACAAGAAATTGATTGGTGGAGCAGGTTTACCTTTAAGCCGTTGGCATTCTACAAAAATAAATTAGAGAGCCTACTTTAACACGCTATTATCAAAATGTTGCATGCCCCTCAGCTAAAGTTTACAGATGTTAGCATTGGGATGCGGGCCATGTGAGAAATCCTGGCTCTGGACAGACGTAGTAGAAGGAATACCTTACTCACCTGTAAGAATGCTGGAGAAGATAACTACAATTTATTGCAGGCTAGAAAGGAACATAAATACAAAAAGAACAACGGAAAGTGCCAAGTCAGCTCTAGCACTTGTCTGGATGTCCTGAACTCACAAGCTGCAAAGGAATCCGTCGCTCGTGGAATTGGACTCCACACTAATCCACAGTCACAGCAAACACTGTAAATCTGGTGTTAATCAACTCCAATGGCCCGCACAAAAACTAATCGTCTTTCGAGACTAGATAGCCATTGACTTGTCTTAAGGGCTGAGAGGAGGTCGTGGACCCTCGACAAAACCTTCGAGAGCGTAGGAAGGACATTTAGACGATAATAAACGTTATAGAAGTTATAATAGACAAATTATGTAAAGCGTTAAAGTCTAATTTAGAAATTGGATACAATTATTTTCCTGTATCGGAACAATCATCTTAAGGAAACATAAATTAAAAACTCGAACAAATCCAGAAAAGAGGGGCAAGGTTCATGACTAGTGAATATTCACAAATGACAAGAATAACATAAATAGCTATATTAATAAACCTAGAAATACTAAAGCAATAGTTATATCACTAAACCTAGAAATACTAAAGCAATAGTTATATCACTAAACCGAGAAATACTAAAGCAATAGTTATATCACTAAACCTAGAAATACTAAAGCAATAGTTATATCACTAAACCAAGAAATACTAAAGCAATAGTTATATCACTAAACCGAGAAATACTAAAGCAATAGTTATATCACTAAACCTAGAAATACTAAAGCAATAGTTATATTACTAAACCTAGAAATACTAAAGCAATAGTTATATCACTAAACCTAGAAATACTAAAGCAATAGTTATATCACTAAACCTAGAAATACTAAAGCAATAGTTATTTACTAAATCTAGAAATACTAAAGGAAAGAAGGGCAAAGTGTAATGTAGTATAATTGTAATAATATTTGAAAATTAAATTGAAACTTCTAAATATAACACAATAACACTATAGTACCAAACTCAGATAGACATAGGGACTAATACATTTTTTTCTCATCCAATAGGCAGGAACAAATGCATATAATTACTCTTTCTTCACAAGAGCATCCGGGCATGGATAGAGTTGCCTGAATAAACATAGAAAACCAGCAACTTAACATCGTTTAAAACACTAATCAAAATGCAAAACGAGACTCAAACCACGGATACGCGTAGGACGCAAAAATTTTCAAATATGGAAGAAAAGTCTGTACTGTATAAGATAATTGCAATAAGAAATGAATATAAATGAATTTCTTAATGAATTTCTTAGCGAGTGGTGTCGAGCAGTGAATGGGTTTCTTGGCAAACGTGTAAAACTATTAACTTAAAACATCATTAAAAACATAAATCGAAATATAAGACTAGATAGTAACACCCACAGAATAGGTATATAATATATACCTATTCTGTGGTAACATCTGAAACGTTGGGTACAACAATCTTCTGCACATGGTTGGCTTCTGTAATCAAAGACTATAATAAGTCGGACCGCTTGCTTTGATACTTCTGCTATTTGATAACTTGAAAAAACACCTAGTTTCGGAATTCCCGATCGCACTGCGTCCTCTAGACTTCCGGATTAGTAAGTCGCTATCATTTTCTCAATAGGAAATTAAGATTTAAATCGAAAGTTATATACAGCGGAAACCATTAATCGCAATCGTAGGAGCGTAGAAGTAATTTAAGACAGCCTTATTGGTTGCGCACGAAAAAAAAAAGAACATATTATAAGCTCTAAAAAAAGAGCAAGCGGTCCGTCTTATCCAAGTCTTTGGATCTACATTTTAGTATTTAGGATATATATGTCAGTGGATATACAATTTCGTGTACATCGTCATACATTTTTGAGAGATGGTCTTTCAAAAGTTGGCTGATACAGTGTGTAAATATTCGATATCATTAAGGCAAGTTATTTAGACTTCCACAACCGCATTTTGGTACTGTAATCATTGTGTGTGTGTGTGAGCAACATATTAAATACGGTAAAAATGAAAAAGGAAAAGTAAGTGCGTTGCTGTGATATCATTAACAAAACATTACGCTTCATAAACAATAACCTTTACAAATGTATTTAAAGAACATAAAACTAAAATGCTATCTCACATTAGTTAGACCTATACTAGAATATGCATCATGCGCATGGGACCCATCAACTAAAGAAAACATTTAAAAAAATAAGAACAAAGTCAGAAAAGAGATGCAATGTTCATTACTACCGAATATTCACTACTGACAAGAAAAAACACCAATAGTTAAATCACTAAACGTAGAAACACTAGAGGATAGAAGGGCAAAGACTGCAAAGAGTAAAGTAGTATTTATACATAAGGCATTAAACTCTAATTTAAAAATACAAAACAAAAACAACCTGTTGCAAATCTCAGATAAACATAAAGACAACCAGGAACTTAACATCATTTAAAACATTAATAGAATTGCAAGACTAGACTCGGACCCGGGATGAGCATAGGACTCAATAATCTTCTTTATAGAAGGAGCGTCTGTAACACTTTACATTAATTACGTCTTTTTATTGCAAGAATATCATTTCAGAACTTAACAAGGACTAGGTCATATTATTGCAAGGATACAATTTCAGAACTTAACAAGGACTAGGTCATATTATTGCAGGGATATCATTTCAGAACTTGACAAAAAGTAGGTCATATTATTGCAGTGATATCATTTCAAGACTTAACAAGAACTAGGTCATATTATTGCAGTAATATCATTTAAGAACTGAACTAAGTCTTATTATTCATGTATATATAGTGTACATTTATTTTTTTCCGAAAGCTGTCTGGTTCTAGATGGACAGTTGGGTAATCATTCCTTTCTGAGCGAGAGAGAGAGAGAGAGAGAGAGAGAGCGATAGTGAGAGATATACAGAGAGCACGATAGAGAGAGATACAGAGATATAGAGAGAGATGGGAAATCGGAAGATCGATCGATCGATCGATCGATAGATCGATAGATCGATAGATCGATAGATAGATAGAGAGAGAGAGAGAGAGAGAGAGAGAGAGAGAGAAAGAATATAGTCATTCAAGCATTACTGGTGATGATGGTCTTTGGTAGCAATGATTTTTCTATCATTTTCTTTTTTTGTGTAGAAATTTCCCTTCAAAAACAAATAATTTACATTTTTCTACTCGTAGCTGACTCAAGTGTACGAACATGGGCGTCGCCAACTCGAAACATTGCGATTGTCAAACAAGTAAAAAATTAAAACTTGGCTTCAACGCCAATAATTCCAGTCTTCAAAATTCTGACCCTTCCAATCAGGTAATTTGGCCAGAAAATTAAAATGGGTTGCCTAAAAACTTACTGTTAACTATTTAGAAAAAAAAATAACTTTTATTAATAGCCGTTTAAGCAAAGGTGTTGTTTTTTCCTTGGTTCTGGAGGATGTTTCTAAGTCTTCCCAGCTCTGATGGGTATCAGGCATTAGTTGTTTTTTTTTAGGGCAAAAGCTTCTGGCATTGTGCTGGCTAGATAAGCATTTTGAATGCCTTGGTTACGGACACTCGCGAGCGCTGCTTATTTGCACTTTGTACCACATGGCCGCATACTACCACAGGGGGGGGGAGGCATGCACAGTGGCCGAGCGGCAGCTCGTTCGGCTGGCGTTCGAATCCTGGTGGTGGTGAAGGCTAGGATTTGTTCCCGGGTCTGGAGGGTGTCCCTGGATCCACGCAGCTCTGAAGGGTACCTGACTTTATTTGGGGTGTAGGCGGATGGGGCATTTTGCTGGTCACACAATCACCTAGTATACCGTGGCCACAGAATCTGGTGAGCGCTGCTTTACAGGCGCTTTCGATCAATTGGGTACTTTACCACATGGTCTTGATGGGAATTTTACTTTCTTTAAAACTGATTTTGATCAGAGAAAATTATGTAGAGTTGGAAAGAGATTAATGGATTAGCGAGATCAACGTGGTCAAACCATGCACAGTCTGCATACGTTTGTTATGGTGTCGGGTTTGGAGGACACACTATTAAAATGTTGTTCTTATATGATACTAGCTAAATTACCTGGCGTTGCATACGGGATAACAATAACATTGAATGGCGAATGACACATCTAAGTGCAATAGCATATTATAGATAACATAACACTATTGCCAGTCTCAATATAAAGTTTATAAAAAAATACAACATAATTATGATAAAGTAATTATTAATTTAGATAACATAGATTTAGGCAACCTGATATTAATACTATGCTTAAACTATGTAAAGTCGAACCTTAAAATTATAATTATATTAACCTATTCATATTACAATATTCATATTACTAGCCTTACAATGTATCTACAACAGATCAATAATGAAATGTAAAATTCAAATTTTTAGTTGTTTTTTATTTTACTTCTTGAAAACCTATGGGAAAGCTTAAATTCCTGAAAATATTCACAATTAAAAAAATTTTCCCATAAATTTCTTTTTTAGTTCGTTATAAGAAAAAGTTACTTAAACCTTGCCGTTTGAAATTCGCCTGCTTATATATTAGCTTTTGCATTTTATGGAAAAGAAATGAGAAGGGGGGGGGGATTAAATATTTTGATTACATTTTGCCATTAAGTTATAAGCACGGTGGCCGTGTGGCAGCGCGAATGGCTGGCGCACTGAAGGCCTTGGATTCGAATCCTGGTGCAGGCTAGGTTTTTTTTCCCGGGTCCGGTGGGTGTCCCTGAGTCTACCCAGTTCTGAAGGATACCTGACCTTAGTTGGTGTAAAGTGTATAGTGGTGGCTACACAATCACCTAGTATGCCGTGGCAACAGAAACTGGTGAACGCTGCTTCACCGGCACTATGGATCAATTTATTGCAACATTTCTTAATTGTTATTGGTTACAAAAGTACAACAAATTCTATGCTTGGCTTGAATTAAATTGACTTTAAACCTGTAAATCTTTTAACACCTTGTGCTTCCTCTGCAGGCATCTCCGTTTAGGTATTCGGATTGGGAGAATTTACCCCTCGATGCCTTGGCCGAAATTTACACATATTTGTCGGATAAGGACAAGCTTAACTTATCCATGACATGTCGAGCGTGGAGCCGGGCCTTCTCAATGCCCGCGGTCTGGCGGCATGCCAAGTTTTACTTCAACGGGAGAGATGATAAGCGGGCCCTGCATATCTCCGGCACCCTGGCGCACGCAGTGCGCCACCTTGCCATTGACTGTCGAGGTGAGTGTACTGTTAGAGAGACATTTGGCGTGAGCATAATTTGGATTTTATTTAAGGGACTAACTACCTTTAAGCTGTTACATATAGTCCGTAAAGGGGCACAGTGAGCCAGTGATTCGCTTGAAGAAAACTTCATCATACGCGTTCTTGGAGATCTTTTGCGTATTGATTCATAAACTTGTTTGGCTTCTTACTGTTTGGATAATTGTTTATAATTATTTTTTTTACTAAATATTCAGATTGTATGGGAAAAGTCCCAAGTTTTCTTTAAAAAAGTTAATACGATTTTTTTTTATAGATGCGTTATTTTGTTTAGTTTAAATTTGAGTATCGCAACTAAAACCGAAATCGGTCTTATCAGAACCGGAATCGGGTTTAGGAAAAAATCTTGGTTCCCTGGGTAGCCGGTTCTGGAGTACTTGTTTTTTTCTTAGACCCAAACCTATATCGCAACCACCCTAAAAGTAACAACGCTAAATGCGTAACAATGAGTTTCTCACTTATTTGGGTTTGGCGCTTGATCTTGTCGCATTAATACTTATTTATTTGTGTTTGGGAATAATTTCAGCATGACACTGTGTCCACCCCACTATCCCGCAGTGCGCCTTATGCATTTTAAAAAAAAGATTGTGTCCATTGTTACAATAAGTTTTACTTAATTTTAAGGGCCTTTTTTTCAATAATTTCGAGCCTCAAATAATAATATAAAGTGTATGGTATAGTGCAGTGGTCGGCAACATAGGGTACCCATGCCACTTTTGGCACGCAGAGGGATTTTCAATGGCACGCAGAAGACCCCCTAAAAATGGCAATTAAAATCTATTCTACAATAATTTTGAGCGCTAGAGCAGGGTGACTTTTAGGATGCTGGCACGCTGAATAAATTATCGAAAGATACCAAGCCTGACTATAGCTAACTATGAATAATTTAACAGAGATGTAAGTACCATTAGACTTAGGTAAGTCTGCGCTACGATTCCACAGATACAATGAATTCTATCGAGCACCCGGCCGGCGTGTCTACAACCAACTTGTACAATTTCCTGAAAGGCCTGCAGGAGTGCCAAGGCTGCAGGCTGGTCACTCTGAGGCTTATCAACATGGAACGCCTTTCCTGGTGGAACCAGCTGGCCAGTACTCAGGACATTTTGACGGTCCTGGCGGAAATCCTTGCCATCCAGACTAACTTAAAACTGGTAGACTTAACCAGGGCAGGCTTCCCACCGGGTCAAGGTTAGACGCGTGTAATGTTTACTCTTTATGTCTTCATGTCTTTATGTTCTAATTCTATCTATTCCTCTATCTATCTATCTATCTATCTATCTATCTATCTATCTATCTATCTATCTATCTATCTATCTATCTATCTATCTATATATATATATATCTATCTATCTTTTTATCAAACCAAGATCTCTTTCGCTTCATTTATGTGACGTCAACGCTTATATCGACGGGCTGTTGCCCACATTTCGTCCTCCCCACCGAATCTCCACCGGTGTACTATTAATGGGAGCGCATCGGTGGTTTAAGCCATTCACAGTCTTTAAGGCCCCCCGGGTAACAGAAGTGGGTTCGTCCCTATGACTTTTGATCCATGATAATTGTCATAGGACGAACATCGCAAACAATGTAAATCTATCAACGATGGTAACGTGATGTATCTAAGAGAGGCGTTGTTATAATCCACTTGTTTTAATACATGATGTTCATTCGTAACATGAGATCTCTTTTAAAAGTCAAGCTTCCAAGTCTACGGTTGTATCTTCTTGCATAATATCTCTCAGGGCCACAACTTGTTGAGTAGGTGACGATAACACAATTAGTTTGGTCGCAGTCTAAATCTCAACTGACTAACTTGTCTTTGGTTTTCTTCGTTGATAGGAAGCTCTTGGAGAATCTCTAACTTTTTCATTCCATAGTGCCAAATCGTTCATTCAATATCATGCGCTACTTAGATCTACTACAATTTATATACCAGCATATGATAACCACAGAATAGGTACAGAACAGAATGCGCAATCCCTAGATGCGCAGTCACTAAAAGCGCATAGAACTGATTGCGGGATATGCGCTATATAAGCTTCATTATTATTATTATTATTATTATTAAAAGTGAAGCCCGGCTTCCGCCATTTTCGTTTGATTCAAGTCAGCGGTCACTAGAGACGCTACTATAGTAAAATGAGAAAGGTTTATTTATTACTGATATCTAGTCTTAGCAAGCTTAGGACTAAAGCAAGGCTCTAATATTAAGTAATATGAGGTTACATCTTACAGTTGTTTATCTTTTACGGGGTCTGGAAAGTCATGTAGTTTGACATGCTTATTTGTACTATATTAATCATTCGTTTTCGAATCATTGTTGCAGTTTATTACACAACAGCCTTTGTACCTTTTGCCTGAAACATTAGCTTTGGGTGTTCGAACTTGTAGATTTGATGAAATAGACGTTGTAAAAAAAGCATAAATATATAGTGTAACCAGGACCGCTGCGTTTAAACAGTACTTTCGGAAACAGAAAAAAAAAATGCGATTGCGCATAATGTTCTATATTTATTCTGTGATGATAAACTAATCTCTTACAATACATAATTTTATTTTGTTTTAACCTACTTATAAATTAGGACTCTACATCCTGTCACGATTGGCTTGCTGCAGTGGTTCTAAGATAACTGAACTGTCGATCAGTGGCTTTTTTTCAAATATCGTGACCCCAAGTATAGCCAACCAGTTGCAATCATTCACAAGCCTGACAGGTAAGCAGCCTACAAACAATTTTGTTCTTTAAGAAAAAAACGTACAATATTATTCTTAACAAAATTACTATTGAATTTTATGTGTATTGTTTTGTAAATATTAATTTATGGCCATTTTAATCTGTTCTATCAAAGACTATAATAAGATGGACCGCTTGCTCTATTTTTAGAGCTTAAGTGGTTGTTTTTTTTCCGTGCGCAGCCAGTAACGCTGTCCTAAATGACTCCTAAACGTACTTAAAGTTTTCCGCTGTATGCAACTTTCGATTTTAACCTTCATTTTCCATTGAGAAAATCGTAGCGATTTACTAAACCGGATGTCTAGGGGACAGACTGTGGTCTACAGGATCGGAAATTCCGAAACAGAGTGTTTCAAGTTTTCAAAAAGCAGAAATATCAAAGCAAGCGGTCCATCTTATTGTTGTCTTCGGTTCTATATTGTGACAACTTTGGTTATCCATATGAATTAGTTTTAATTTACATCATACGTCTAGTTTTGAATAGCTGTCTGAAGTCCAAGGTAACAGTGCTGAAATGTAGTGTCATTAATACGAAAAATTACAAAATATGCCCCGATACAATTTGTGTGTAAGAAAACGATGCGTTGAGACGTTGATTTATTTCAATAATTGAATTCTCAACAGTAGGATTATTAAACGAAAACAATTTTTTTTGTCTTTAGTTTCGGCAAAAAAAAGTGTAGTAGTTTGCTTTGATTTGCAGGCTTGGCAAATTTATATTTAAAAAAGATCACTTAACTTTAAAATGAGAAGTTACATATATATATTTATAGGCCTACATAAATGTATGTAAGCTTATTTTTAACCTTCGCTGATTGAGACAAGCATGAATATTATTCACTGGGTAAAGATTTAAATTGTTTAGATGTAGTATAGGTATTTGCTGTTCAAATTAAGTATCTCTTACCTACCGCGCTTGGCTGGCGTACCAAAGGTCCTGGGTTCGAATTCTGGTGAAGGCTAAGATTTTTTTTCCGGGTCTTCTGGAGGGTGTCCCTGAGTCTACCCGGACTCGATGGCTACCTGACCTTAGTTGGGGTAAAGTAAAGGCGACTGTGCATAATGCTGGCCACACAATCACCTAGTATGCCGTGGCCACAGAAACTAGTGAACGCTGCTTCACCGGACCAATGGATCACTTTAGTCCGACGGGTACTTTACTTACCTCCAACCATGTAGACTTCACCAGTTTCCATGGCCAGCACAATGCCCAGCTGTTTTTACTCACCCCCCCCCCCCCGCCAAATAATACCAGGTATCCATCAGAGCTGGGGGCTTCTTTTTCTTTTCTCAAAAAGGCTGGATTTAAACCATGGACCTACCGAGTAGTTGTACAACGCGCTTCCAGCTGTACCACTTGATTCATGTAGCGTGTTGTTTTTCATGGCAAACAGAGCTTACCCTTAGCTATGAATACATTACCGACACCGCACTGAAAGTCCTCGCCGGATCCGGATCTCTGATTAGCCTGAGCATATATGCACGTGAGATAACCAAAGTCCCACCCCCATCTAATGACGCCTGGGAAACATTGAAAACTTCCCGCCCATCGCTGGAAGCACGCTTCTACATCAATAAGGTATTCTCCTTTACAATAATTATGTATCTACGTATAATTAAAGCTTGGCCAGCTTATGGGGTTAGGCTAAACTCCGTTAATGGTCATTCATTCTTTTCTTTAAAAAAATTGATTAATGTGACCTGCTTAATTTTCTATAATTTTAATTTTAAAATTATCAACATCTAGTCTCTATTCGGTACCTTGAGGAACTAAGGACCATTCTTCTTCGCGATCTCCTGCTAGTCTATTGACTTCAGTCCAGGTTGTTTTTTGCGCCTGCAGCTCTTGGCTTCCCTTTATAATGCTGTAGCACTTACACGTCTGGCCTTCCTCTGCCCCCGTTTGCAGTTGGGCTTTCACTCTAGGGCTTGTCTTCGAGTCTATCTTTGACGGTGTTGAGTATCTTTGACGGTGTTGAGTATCTTTGACGGTGTTGAGTATCTTTGACGGTGTTGAGTATCTTTGACGGTGTTGAGTATCTTTGACGGTGTTGAGTATCTTTGACGGTGTTGAGTATCCATCACCAATTTCTTTCTAAGGTTTGGCAGCGTCTTGTTCTGTTTTTTGTTGTTGTTTTTTTATGTTGTAGCCTACATCACGGCCGGTTCTCTATTTTTGTAAACATTCAACATTCATTTTTTATTTGTAAACATTCAACATTCATTATTTATTTGTCTAAGGCACCAGTTTGTGAAAGTTTGTATTCTTAAGATGGCCGTTTTTACTTTTCTCTGTGTCTCCAATATATAAAAGAGATTAAAGAGCTTAAAGATCACTGGCTTTATTTTGCTGTGTCTCCAGACTCTAGTTTTAATTGATCAAAATCATGACGTGCTCGCTCGTCCTGTTTAGCGCTTACCATCTTCATCTGTTCCCTTTGATTCATTGACCACACTGCCAAGCTAGACAGAACTGTAGCTCGGCTCTATGTTATCGATTATTAAGGCTGTCATATCGCTGGTATTTGATAGTGATAAACTGGCAAAGATTTTAAAACCTTTTCCTTCCCTTTTTTTAATATATATATATATATATAGTTTTTTTTTGGTAGCTGCTAAAATGCGTGGAAAATCTTTTTTTTTAAACTCTTAAAAAGACAATGATAGATATAATTAGGTTTTACAATTGATAATCTACAGACTCACTCGTTTTCCCCGACTCGCTTACAACACTTTATTCTGCAATATGCGAGCACAAACCCTTGGGAGCTCACTTTCTTGTCAAAAGGGTTACTCGGACATAGGATGGGCTGCTCAACACGAACTGGGGAAAACCAAACACTTAAAATCATTTTGATTGCCTCATCATCAGAATGCTAATCTAGAAAAAAACAACAACGGATGAGTAAAGAAGAAATTATCTGTATTGAAGAATCATTTTGTAACATGGAATGAAAGAGTCAGCTTAACCCTTCCCGTACCGACCTACTTCTATCTATGCTGCCTTCAGTTCCGCTATATACGCGCCCGGGACTGTAAGGGTTAAGGACTAAATTATATGGCGTAAAAACAAACGACATGCTGTAATATGTCGAGGGCATGAACAATTTGATAATGATAAATTGGCAAAGATTTAAAAACCTTTTCTTCCCCTTTTTTTAATATATATATATATATATATATAGTTTTGTTTTGGTAGCTGCTAAAATGCGTTGAAAATCATTTTTAAAATTTCTTAACAAGACAATGATAGGTATAATTTGAAACAAATTCATTTCGTTTGAAAAAAAAAGTACACAAGTTTTTTTAAAATATAAAGTTGTAAATTTAATTTACCAGTTAGGCCAATATGTGTTGTTGTTTTTAAACTTAATACTATAATCCAGGACTTGGGAACAACTGTCATCTTGAAAAGCATCCTGTCGCCAGCTATTCCTTTGGTAGCTCTAGAGTTCAGCTGGTTAGATCCGCGCTTCTATTGGAATGTCATCAGTCAGCATATCGCTTCTAATTTTCAGGTAAAAAAAAACACAACTAATGAACGATTGAACAAACAGAACCGTATACGGTGAAAACTTTTAACTGACTCACATATTAAGTTTACTTCATTTGTGTCCCGTAATAAAGAAAAAACAGCGAAGTTAATACATAAGGATTTTTTAAAAAAATGCGTATTATAAAGTGTAATGAAAGGAAACAATAACAGGAAATAAATTGTTTTTACTGGTTGTGGAGTTGGTGAGAGTGAGACTGGCAATTCAACAGAACATATGTTCATCGACAACAAGTTTATGTGTCAAGTTTCAGCTCGATAGGCTGACGAGAAGCGGGTCGATTTCGCCAGCCCGAAACAAAAGCAAAGTTACTATATAGAGATTGTAAAACATGTGTGATGAACAAAACTGAACATTTTAACGTGGGGTTGTAGTTTTAGAACGCGTGTAGGCATTGGCTAGTCAAACGAAGCCTATAGCGTGCATTTTTTTTCCAATTATTTAGTCACTGTGGGTATGTCGATAATACCTCTCCTAAAATGATACCGATTTTAAAAACTATGGCACTCATCAGTGTCATGACTGTAAGTTTTGAAGTTGTATTCATTTGTCTCCGCGTCTTACTTATTAAAGGGTCATTTAAGACGATTGGACGTTGAGTTATGTGGCACCATGTACTGGGCGGAAAATGTTCTAGATGTGTTCATTAAAAGGTGAGACAGTCTTCACACTATTTGGGGAGCAACAAATATTTGTTGTTGTTGTTTTCGTTTGTTTTTTTCTGTTGTTGTTTTTTTTTTTTAGAGGGGGGGGAGGGGCATTAGTGATTCTTAAACCTTTGACCAATAATGCACATGCATGCAAACCAACTGTATAATTTTATAATTATGGAAAATAATATTTGAATGTTTTTTCTCCTAGCTTATTGAAATCGTACACACACACACACACACACACAAAACAATTACCGAAAGAGACATCGTCCTCAAATGATGTCACAAAGTTTGTAAATACTCACCCCATTACACTGTTTCAATTATAATTCCTCCACATTCCCTCCCTCTCTGACGTCACCGTCTGAAAAACAATTATGGCAAATTAATACTATTGCTAGTCAAACTTATATTAAAACGAGAATTTCTAAAAAAAATATTGGGAAAAAAAAATGAAAATGAAGGAATAAGTATAGTAAGAAAAATTAATACTTTTATATTAGTACTTACTTGAACTACCGCCCCCCCCCCCACCCCCTTCCCATGTCTCAACCTACCTCCCTATCATTACAATCTTCTTCTTCTTCTTTACGTGCCAGGTCTGGAACAGACATCGGCGGTCATGACTCTCCATTCTTTCCTGTTGTTAGCTTTTTGCAGAAAGTTATTATTACTTATGTTGTTGTTCGTGGCCCATTCGTTCAGGCTTTCTGCATATGTTAGCCTTTGTCTTCCTCTGTCTCTCTTACCAGATATTTCCCCACACAAAGCCAGTCTTTCTATACCATTTTTCCTATAGATGTGTCCTAGAAATTTCATCTGTCTATTCCTAATGGTGTTAATGAGTTCTCTTGAGGTACATGCTGTTTTCAACACCTCTGCATTAGATTTCTTTTCAGTCCATGATATTCTCATCATCCTTCTTAGAAACCACATTTCTACTGCCTCCAATCTTTTCCTTGTTTCATTATCAATAGTCCAACATTCACATCCATATAGAAGAACAGACCAAACATACCCCTTCAGTATGCGCATTTTGGTACATATTCTGATATTCCTGTTTTTCATGATACTGCTTAAGCTCATGAAGCTGTTTTTAGCTATTGCGATTCTTCTCTTTATTTCTTTGTTGCATTTGCCTTCCTGTGTTATTGTATAGCCTAGATACTGGAAAGAATTGATTTGCTTGATGTTTTCACCTTCACTGGATAAAGAGCATCTATTACCAAATTTCATCCAAATGTCCGTTGATTGTAGACGTAAAATAGGCTCAAGTAACTCCCATGCTGTAGCCCAGAGATTTTCCTGGTCCAACGCATGTATGTATGGAACCAAGGGTCCCAGCAGGTTTACATAATCTCTATTCCCAATAAACCCACCTCATTCCATTCTAATATTAAAGTATACTTTTCACATCCTACAGCCACTGATTTTCATGGCCATTGGCTTTCAGTTTGGAATGTGTTGCCAATTCAATGCTAAACCATGTCTTTACGTTGCTCCCCCCCCCCCCATCTCCAATTATATGGAGGCATACGTCAATGTCTGGGTAGATTTAGTATCACCTTTCAGTACCCGACGGTACACAAAAATTAAATCCTGGCTTTAACCAGGAATCGAACCCAAGACCCTTAGAATGGAAATTCTAGCGAGTTGCCGCTAGACCACCATATCCCACGAGTCCAAATCGGAAAGCACAAATGATTTTCTTTGTGACCAGTAAGGGACGGAACCCAACATATTTTAGCACCGTACCTAAAGGGCAGGGGCGAAGCCACGGGGGGGGGGGGGGGGCTGAGGGGGGCTAAGCCCCCCCTGGAATTTAAAAAAAAATTTTTTTTCAACTTATTTTTTTTAAATATGCACTAAATTTGCTAAAAATTTGGTAAATCTTTGTCACGCGAAAGTTTAGCCCCCTACCCCCTGGTATTTGGTAAATATTTGTCACGCGAAAGTTTAGCCCCCCCCCCTGGTATTTGGTAAATATTTGTCACGCGAAAGTTCAGCCCCCCCCTGGAAAAAATTTCTGGCTTCGCCCCTGCTAAAGGGACATGTCGCTTGCTAATAGAACCAAAGTCTATAATAAGAGGGACCGCTTGCTCTATTTTTAGAGCTTACATGTTCTTTTTCCGTGCGCATCCAATAACGCTGTCTTAAATTACTTCTACGCTCCTACGTTTGCCTTAATGTTTACGCTGTATACAACTTTTTGATTTTAATATTATTTTTTCATTGAGACAATCATAGCGATTAAATAAAACGGAAATGCAGAGTACAAAATGAAATCGGGAATACCGAACAAGAATTCATTCGAGTCATCAAATAGCAGAAATATTAAAGCAAGCGGTCCATCTAATTATAGTCTTTGATAGAACGTAGGCACGATTAAATTTTATCGCCCTCCCCCTTTTCCCACTGAATTCCCTTTGGCACCTCATCGTATTTTTTCCTTTGTTGCCTAATTGTGGGAATTCCCGAAATGTAATTGAATCTAATCTAAATAAACAAATCTGAAGTGTCTTGTTTTATCCACAATTGGATGGTTAGGAATTCTAGTTGTACTGGCGTTGTTAACCTCTTTTTTTGTGTGGGTGGGGTGGGGTCTTTCTATTTACGCATGCGCAGATGTTTGGAGCTGGAGGAGCTCCACGTTACAACTAGGGGAGACAACGTAGCTTTGCAGGTGCCCCTTAAGAGGTCAGTCCGTAGGGCCGTATACCGCCAACGGACCAGTAACCTGTCCAGATTCACCGTGGATGGAGTGGAGGTCAAGTTGGCCATGTCTTCGGCTGGCTTCCTGATCGACTGGGTGAAGGAGAAGATCGGTTAGCTGAAAATTACGTTTGGTAAATGAAAGCATGTATTGACTGATGTATGTTAAAAAATTATATTATTGTAAAATGTTGATTTCTTTTTCATACAAATGACCTGAAAATAAATAAACGCATGACCAAATGTATGCCATTTAGTTTTTTGAACAAGTATTTTTAGCGCAGGGCTTATACATTCTTGTCATTTTAATGAACTAGAACTGGGATCGGCAACTTACGCGACGCGTGCCAAATCTGGCACGCCGATGGATTTTCATTGGCAAGGGGAAGAGTCTATTATAGTCTCTTCTAGAAGAAAGTTAGTGCCACAGCAGGATGACTTTTAGTCTGTTGGCACGTTGAATGAATTAGAAATCCTACTTTGCCACACTGTTATCAAAAGTTTGCCGATCACTGAACTAGAGCAATTGTCTTACAACATTAGGAGATGCATAAATATTAAAGCTTAAACTTTTAGTTTTATGACAGACAAAAACTAAATCAAACGACGCTTAGTCAAATTAATTTTTTTTTATATATATCTATAATAACATGTCAATACGAACATCAATGTCAATATGATAAAAATGAAATCATATTTCATGTTTCCGGGGTCTGGAGGGTGTCCTTGAGTCTACACAATTCTGATGGGTACGTGACAGTTTTTTGGAATACGTAAAGACGGCCGTTAGATCTTGTAAGACTCAGTCAGGTTCTTCTGTAGCAAAAATTAGCCTTAAAAGCAGGTGAAGTGTGTAAGCAATTGGTTTAACAATCTCGGTGAAACATGTGCATTCGGCGCATGGAGACTAATGGAGCATGTCGACCTAACATGCAATCGCCCTACACGATGGGGTTGGCACTGCTCTAGCATCGGACACATAGTAGGTCGGAGCTAAGATTAACCTTCTCAACACTAAAATAATTGCCCGCATAACATACATCGGCCTGCGACCGCTTCTCTTGTAGCTCGACTCTAAGGGAGCAATCTCAGCCCAGGGGCGTCGTGATTGTGTCAAGAAAGAAAACTAAGACTCACGGACACCCTGCGGATCGATAGGGGGAAAATCTGGAAGTTGACATGGAATCGAAACCCATGACCTTCAGTATTCCATAATGGTTTCCTCTTTTCAGTTTTCACTAGAAAATTAATGAAAATATAACGTTTATCTTTATTTCTTTGTCTTCTTCTATGTAGGTCTATAGACTTATATTTATATTTCGGAAATATTTTTTGTCTCACCCTTTCGTGGGAGCATTCATGCATTAATTCCCCGTGTTGGACGCTTCGCCAACAAAAAAAATACAACAGTCCACTATTTCCCGATTCCGAACTCCGAACTGGGAATTATCCGATAGGGGGCGCACTTTTGTAGGTTTGTTTATTCCGCATATTGATTCGCGGTGTGTCGAAACTAAAGGGAAGCAGAAAAAAAAAAGGTCGAGCACGAGTGGGCAGAAACGGCTAACCGTTTGTGCCGACCTTTAACGTGATGTATCAGTGTTGCGCGATATTATAGCGGGAGTCGTTCTCAGAGCCTTAAGAGGGTAATATCGGCTTTGCACTCTCGAAGAGAAGAGGGGTTCAGGTCTGCATTCATTCAAATCAACAAAGTGTTTTGTATTACAGTCTTTACTTGCATAAGATCATACTCACAGAATATCTGCACACTATGAAGTTTATTTTCATATTATAGAAAAAAATACTTTCATCTAAAACAGTGGTGGGCAACACATTTTCTCTGGGCCATATTAGGAATTCGAAACAATCAAATGGGCATGTGCCCACTAATTCGGATTTGGGGCAAGGTGGCCGAGCCGTCAGCGAATTCGACTGGCTTTTCCGAAGGTTCTGGGTTCGAATCCTGGTGATGGCTAGGATTCGTTTGTTTGTTCTCGGGACTGTCTGCCTCTGAGTCAACCCAGCTCTGATGCCCAGCTCTGATGCCCAGCTCTGATGCCCAGCTCTGATGGGCACCTGACATTATGTTGGGTAGAATACAGGCGGCTGGGGGGGGGGCAAGCAAGGTTGTGCTGGCCACACAAATGGGGTCACACACACAAACAAGCAACCTGCCACTACAAGCGTCACGGAGGCCACACTGAAAATGTTTTGGCGGTCCGCGTTGTTGCCCCCCCCCTCCCCCTAGGAAATGGTGTAGCAAAAGTATTTGCAGCCGTTGATACCCCTTTAAGCAGTGCCCTCACATAAGGGGGGGGGGGGCAGAGGGGGCATATGCCCGGGATCGACACTTCTAGAGGCGGCAAGAATAGTCTAAATAGAACACTATACAAAGCAGTTAAAGTGTTCAAGGGGGCATAGCTGAAACTTTTGCCTTGGGGCGCTACATAGGCTTGTGTGGGCTCTGCCCTTATGTAATAAATATTTATAAAAAAAACGCCAATCGTAAATAATTCTTTTCTCTTTTCTTTCTAAACAAACTCTAGTAAATTCAGAAGAAAAAAAAATGGAAGATTTTTGTCTCTTACTTACTAAAACATTCAACCTGCTGCCTTTTGAAGGGGCGAAGCCAGACATTATTTCCAGGGTGGGCTGAACTTTTCTGTTACAAGCATTTATTAACCTTTCTCGCGAATTCATTATATATTTTTTTTAAAAACGTTGAAAAAAAATAATTTTATTTTTAATTTCAGGGCCGGCTTTGTCCCCCCCTCCCCCCATGACACCCTTTCCTTCGTGGCTTCGCCTGTAACATCCTTGCTACAACCCTGGCCCCCGCTGTCCGTCTGTTTCACATCCATTATTGCAGTTTATTTCCAACTGAACCTTAAACCCAACACAGTTTACCGTCTAACACTCCACGTCGTCTGTTGTTGAGATAATGCCTTTAGCCAATCGATAATGTTCATTGGTTCACTTTTTAAGTTCAAACTTCCAATGTTTTTGTGTGTGTACAATCATTCACAAAGCTATGCGCACACAACTCCTCCTTTCATAAGTCGAAGCTTTAATTTATTCAGTTACTTCCCTTTCAATCATATTTCCATCACTAACACTTGTTCATTTTTTTTTATTTTTTTTTACAGCCTGAGCGATTCACTTCCATTGAGACGTTGTTTTTTTTTTTGCTTTTTTTTCTGTTTTTTTATGTCTGATGTAAAAAGGCAACATTGTATCCAGGCTTATATCCAGGCATTCAAACTGCCATTTTTTGTCACGTTTGTTTTAAATATTGGACGCAAAAGAAAAAGCTTCTTTACAGAAGGGAGTGTCCGAAAAGTATGAGCTTACACATTTGTTGAAAAAAAAAACAAAAAAAAACATCATTGTATCATCTTTCTTTTTAACATCATTCTGATTTTATGGGTGAATTTTTTTTTGTTATCAACTGATATAGCAATGGGAGTCAGCGATTATAATGTTTTTGTCATACTATTTGTATCTTTTCAAATTTGGATTGATATCACGCCATCAGAATTTATTTTGTTTTTTTTAATCTTTTTAAATATTATCATTAAAAAAAAAAAAAACAACACGCACATCACCTTTTATAAAAAAAAATGGCTCCGCTGCACACGGACAACATAATTTGATTATTATATATTATAGATTATATTAAAGCACATTTAAATTGGTTTAATGTATTTTTTTTTCCTGCCTATAGTCGCGGAAACAAAAGAGACGGGAGAGGGGAGGGAGGGGGGGGGGTCAACAGTGTACATTGTAAATGAGGAGGTCAAAATACAAAGAAAAATAATAAAGAATGCTTGAAGAGACAAATCATAAACCAAAAATGTATTTATATTGAAACTATATCTAAATAGAAAAACGTACAAACAACGCTAATTTTTTTTTCTAGAAGCGAGTAATATTTGTTATTTTGATCCATTCAATACAGTTAAAGATTTTTTTTACAAATTTATAATTATTATTGCAGTCGTTGTTGATTTTTGCCAGCTTTACGTTTAACAGAATAATAAATCTTTATACACAGTAAAGTGTGTGCTAATTGTTTATTCATAAATGATAATATATTGTTTAATACCTCATAGAGGTTGTGCTTTTTTTAAAAAAAAACTGCCAACGTACGCCTAATGCATTTTTATAAACGATCCTGCACAAAACCCATAGCTAAGCGACTACATTGAATCACTATGCAAATCTGCGTCACGTGTGTATATTGTTTCTGATTTTTTTGTATTTGTTCGTATATTACGTTTGTCAATGTAACAAGTACCCGTCGGGGCTAATTGAATCTATAGGGCCGGTGAAGCAGCGTTTACCAGTTTCTGTGCCCACGGCATACTGGATGATGATGTGGCCAGCACTATGCACAGCCGCCTTTACTTTACCCCAAATTAAGGTCAGATACCCATCATAGCTGGGGAGTTTCGGGGACATCCTTCAGACCTTGAAAAAAAAACCTTAGCTTCCACCAGGATTCGAACCCAGGACCTTCGGTACGTCCACAGTGACCCCACGTTTGTTCAATGTACAATGAAATATAATTCAAACAAAAAATGACTTGTTCAATGTACAATGAAATATAATTCAAACAAAAAATGACTTGTTCAATGTACAATGAAAAATAACTCAAACAAAAAATAACTTGTTCAATGTACAATGAAAAATAATTCAAACAAAAATGACTTGTTCAGATATCAACTCTACAATGATCGGAATATAAAAAACAAGCAATTTTAAACTTGATAGTAATTGAAAGTTTTTTGTGACCAGCGTGTGATTTCACCCAAAGAAAATAGGTAGCCTATTGTCCAGAGCACACAATCCATATGTATGTTGTCGTGAATGACTTTGATATATTATGCTCTGTTTCACTTCACTTATAACTTCTTATCGAAGATTCTGTAGATCTACACTTTGAATCTTATTTTATTTGTTACAGAGGCTCCTTCTATAGAGAATACATTTTTTTAAACATCAACTTAACACTAAAAACATTCGTTTGATAAACATTTCTTTAAATATACGATAAAGGACTAACTGATAATTTTCTAACTAAGCCTAATCCATGTCTAAGTAATAATAATAATAATATTTGTATAGCGCTGCCAACAAACATAATGTAATCTCATAGCGCATTTAACATACAACTAAGAACACGGACATTACTCTAGGCTAGAAGACAAAGCTAATTGATGATAAAAAAAAATTTAATCAAATAAATGAAGCATTAACTGACCCAACCCATAAGTAAGACAGTATGGGTCTAAAGTCTAAAGCATGTTAATTGTTAACTAAGGTAAATCTTGACATAATGAGTTTTTAAGTTCTTTTTGAAAGTATCAATAGAGCTTGTTCGTCTAAAATGAACGGGAAGTAGATTCCACACATTCGGACCGGATACTGAGAAGGCTCTAAGGCCAACGGTCGTCAGAGAGAATCGGGGCTCTTCCAAAAGCGATGAGTTGGCAGAACGAAGTGCCCTTTGCGAGACATATGGTGTAATTAGTTCATTGAGATAGGACGGCATCTCGTTATTAAAAAGGCACTGATTGCAAAGTAGCGCCACTTTATAATCAATTCTGGCTTTCACAGGGAGACAATGGAGCCTACGCAGTATCGTAAAATTAAAATTATATTTAGGCATAGTCATCCTCACATAATATAAGACTAATAGAAAATGAATGTATTAACTATACACCTGGCTGGCTGGCGTTTTTCTTCTTTCACTGAAGGGGGCTGAAGGCAAAATCGTAAGATGGCTAATGCAAAACAAACTTGAATGTAAACACTATAGTTTTTGTTAACTTCATTTTAAGGGTGTGTTTCTCATTATAAAATATGTTCAATACGATTGTTTGCATTTTCAATAACATAACGCCTACCTTCGCCTTTGTATTTTGCTTTCTTACTAATGTGAATTGCAAAGGACACATTTTTCGGCATGCAAAATAAAAATGCATATAAAGGATTTATAAAACAAAAAAGGTTTCTTTTTTATCGTAAAAGTTAATCCGGAAGCAGGATGGCGATGAACTAAGCGATCTTTGGAAAATGGTGCACGAGTTCTATTTAAATTTCAGATCGAACCCACACATTATTGTGAACAAGGGTTCACTGGGCATGCTGAATTGAATAGCATGAGGGTTGTGCTATACAAATGACCATCGTTATCATTATAAGATTGCTCTAATTAAATGGTGTCTTTTTTCCTTTTTCATTAGTATTACTTGCTTATATGGATCGTTGAGGAGTTATACAATGATGGATCGTTGAGGAGTTATCCAATAGCGGCTAGCTAATTTCCACTCTCTAATTTTGCACTAACCGATAAGTTAAATAAGCTCTATACTTACTTTTTATAGATCAGTGTTATTTTCTTCATTGTGCTGAATTGTCTGAATAAAGTTTTAATATTATATGTGTTATAGCTACATTGACACAGTGTAATTGTCCTCTATAAGTCTTCACTACTCAATATTTCAAGCTAATGACTAAAATATCGTTTTATATAGGAGAGTATAGGCGTGTTTGATAATTAGAATAATAATTCTTTATCGATTCACCAAACTAATGGCAGTTTTAATTCATTAATAAAAAAGGCACAGAAGGTATTTTAGCATTAATCGGTTAATAGATTAAATATTTTAAACGATATAAAAAAATGGCAAGACAATCTTTTAAAATGTCCAAGAAAGGACTTTTAAAATAGATGCATAGACCTAATTATACAATTCATACAAGCAATACAATAGTCAATAGATCAATTAGTACAAGACGTTTTCTTGTTGTTTTAAACTAGTCTTCTGTGTGCCTTTTGCCACTCAAAATCCGCAAATGAAGTGTACAAAGATATGTTGGCTTTAATTTATCCAGCGAGAAGACGGAATTTAGCGTGTCCTTGGGGAGTGTGCGCTCCTGGCCTTACATCTTCTGCTCTTGCTGTACAAGCCCGCACGTGAGTGACAGCTGTGTCGACGCTGTGAGGCGAAGCTGGAGTGTCCTCTCCAGTGCACAGGCCTGGGCAGGTGGTGTAGAGAATCAACTGTTGCCCATGCAGCAGACGCCCTCCCTCCACGCAGCTGATGGGTCCAAGGTAAAAGTGGAGCCAGTACAGCTTGGCATTAGCAGGAATAGCCAGAGAGACGTTGTGGGCAACGCCAGAGTGTCTTGGGGATGCCGGCTCCTGATATGTGATCGGGGTTTACTCCCCTTGGCTTTCTCATTAATAAGTGTGTCTGCAAGGCAGCGGAGGTTTGTAGTCAGACTTTTCATACTCCTGGTTGAGCACGGCTTACGAGCCCCATATGCCCTAAGAAACTGGAATTTAGGCACCCCTTCTCCTGTTAGTTAAAAACGGGCTTCGCAGTTTTTGTTTTCAAAGTCGTTCTTGAAGGCCATGAGCTGGATTTGGTTGTCAGAGGCAATTAGAGTCGTGAACCGACGGATCATTTCATAAGATGATGGAGCTTACCCTCTCATCTACCCCGGGTATGACAGCCTTGGAAACCTTGTAGAAAGATATCGCACTGATATATTATATATATATTAAAACGATACAAGGTAAACAGCGTCTTAAATATCAAATTTAAAAAAAGAGCACACAACTTACTTTACTGTATAATGTTTAATTTTTCTTTTATATATAGCTTACAAAAAATTCCTGGACAGCGATTCTAATCATATAAAAACTGTTATTGATCAAAATATTACTTATTTTTTGTGTGTATAAACTCCATAAAACTTTTATTTATTTTTAGATAATATGCTGATGTTCTTTTATTTATTTATAGTCATATGTTAAGTTATTTTTAGGTAATGTATTTTTTTTTTAAATCAAATTTGACACAAATCTAGCAGTTAAAATGCAGAAGTTAATATGATTTGATTCACCCCACGGGAACCAAAGCTATTCAGTGATGTCTATTATCCAGTCGACCAGGCGGCGGCCCCAGGACAGGTTCAAGTTCACCTCCTCGCCGTCGAGATAGAATCTGCGCAGGCGACTGGCCGGCTGCTGGGCTAGGGCCCTACGGACTGACCTTTCGATGGACTCAAACAAAGATGAGTTCTCGCCCCTATCCGTGATGGAGATCTCCTCCAGGACCGTACAGCTGCGCATGAGCAAAAAAAACACACTCATAAAGGTGAACACCTGTACAAAACGAAACTTAAACCATCCCCCTTCCCAATAAGGGCACTATGACACCCTACCCTTCAATCAGATTTTCACATTGCTGCAAGTAGAATCCCAAACCTTAAATTAGATTTTAACATTGGAACAAGTAGAGATGCAAACCTCCAATTATTTTTTAAGATCGTTACAACTAGAAACCCGAATCCCCCCCCTCCCCCAATATGGTGTAACAAGCCACCAGACAACGCGTTCAATCCTTTGCGTTTCGTACGGTATAAGAGAATTTTTTTTGGTCCTGAAATGACCGTACATGGAGGTGGGAATGACCAGTGAAATTGGAATCTTTTGTTTTTAGCTTTACGTTTCTGGGGTAATGGAACAAGGTGGTCAATGGTCAGCGCGCTCGGAATGCCATTTAAAAGTCTGGGCTTGGATCCAGGCTAACGTCAGATTTTGTTTGTTTCTTTAGGCTGTCCACACAATTATCTTGTAAGCCATGGCCACAGAAAACTAGTGTAGTGATTATTTACAAACTTTGCAACTTCAATAGCTGACGACCTAATTTTTTTACTTTTTTTTTTCATAAAGCTACTGGGCACTGTGGCTGGCGTACGGAAGAGCCTGGGTTCGAATTCTGGTGAAACCTATGATCTCCCCCCCCCCCCGGGTCAGCAGGCCGTCCCTGAGTCTATCCAGCTCTAATGGGTACCTGACTTTAGTTAGGGTGAAGTGAATGCGGCTGGACATTGTACTAACTACACAATCTCCTAGTATGCCATTGCCACAGAAACCGGTGGACGCTACTTCACTGGCTTTATGGATCAATTCGGTCCGACGTCATATTTTACTTTTTACTTTACTATAAATAAGACAATTAACATATTTCCAAAAAAACAATAACACACAGTATAAAATAATCAATCGGCTGGGCATGCTATTGCAAGATTCGTAAACTGTTTTAGAAACTCTGATGCCTCCAAAAATGTCGAGCAACATTGTGCAAAGATTTACTCACCTTTCAATGATCACATCTAACAAATGATCCCCCCAAACCAAGTCTTGACAGAGGATAATGTCCAGCCGTCTCAAATGGTTCTGTTAATAAGTGGACGTAGAGTAAAATTAGAAATCCGGTTTTGAAAAAAAAACGGTTTTTAACATCCCTAATTAATAGTGAATCCTTTCCAATTCACCAAGATCAAGATTCATAATTCAACAATCCTTTAGCAAAATCGTTCCAACATTGACCTGCAACATTCTAGCATCCGACCCAAGATACACACTGACTCAATATCAAGTGAAACGGTTACAGCAAAACAAAACAAAATAATCTTGGCAAAGTCCTACAGAATTCTTGCTACCCTCTAGCTACAACCTTGCATCAAAGTCTAGCTACAACCTTGCATAAATATTCAGCTACATTCTTGCATCAAGGTCTAGCTACAACCTTGCATAAATGTTCAGCTACATTCTTGCATCAAAGTCTAGCTACACACTTGCATTAAAGTCTAGCTACAACCTTGCATAAATGTTTATCTACAACCTTGCATAAATGTTCAGCTACATTCTTGCATCAAAGTCTAGCTACAACATTGCATTAAAGTCTAGCTACAACCTTGCATAAATGTTCAGCTACAACCTTGCATAAATATTCAGCTAGATTCTTGCATCAAAGTCTAGCTACAACCTTGCATAAATGTTCAGCTACAACCTTGCATGAAAGTCTAGCTACAACCTTGCATAAATGTTCAGCTACATTCTTGCATCAAAGTCTAGCTACAACCTTGCATAAATGTTCAGCTACATTTTTGCATTAAAGTCTAGCTACAACTTTGCATAAATGTTCAGCTACAACTTTGCATAAAAAAATCAGCTACATTTTTGCATCAAAGTCTAGCTACAACCTTGCATAAATGTTCAGCTACAACCTTGCATAAATATTCAGCTACAACCTTGCATCAAAGTCTAGCTACAACCTTGCATAAATGTTTAACTACATTCTTGCATCAAAGTCTAGCTACAACCTTGCATAAATGTTCAGCTACAACCTTGCATAAATAATCAGCTACATTTTTGCATCAAAGTCTAGCTACAACCTTGCATAAATGTTCAGCTACATTTTTGCATCAAAGTCTAGCTACAACCTTGCATTAAAGTCTAGCTACAACCTTGCATAAATGTTCAGCTACAACCTATAAATGTTCAGCTACACTCTTGCATCAAAGTCTAGCTACAACCTTGCTTGAAAGTTCTGCTACAAAATCGCATAAAGTCCAGCTCAAGAGTCAAACTCTATTAAGTATTTTTTCTTTGTTTAATATTTTCTTTGTTGGTGCTATATGTTTGAATTTTTTTTTTACCTGGAAATGAGTTGCGATGTATTGGCAGATGAACTTCCATAAGTGACATGTATCGAACCATTTGAACTGTAAGGCGACTAAAGGGATTCCGGGAACCAGGATGTTTTTCAAGTCTCCAAGACGCCCCAATAGCTGGATACAGTTATCATGTTCAAAAAGAAAAGAACACATTAAATAAAGTTCTTATTTTCTACATAAAAAAATGCAGGATAAGGTTTCTAAAAAAGTAAGTGCAAAAAGTAAAGAATCACATCGGTACAAATTGATCTATAGCACCGGTGAAGCAGCATTCACTAGTTTATGTGGCCACGGGCATACTAGATGATTGTGTGGCCTACACCACGCCCAACTAAAGTCAGGTACCCATTAGAGGGGTAGACTCAGGGACCCACCGGTGCCGATCGGCCACCGTCCTCCCAAGTGTCAGTGAAGCAGCGACCACCAGTTCCACCTAGGATAAGAACTCATGATCTTCAGTACACCAGCTAAACGCACTGCCTCTAGGCCAACAAGGCTTATTCTGTTTAAAGGCGTTGGTTAATTAAATCTTTAATTATTTTTTTTGCTAATTTATCAGTTTACAAAACGATGGAGGAAGAGAAAATTCAAAATCTAAATTATCGATTAGGTCAGATTATCGACTTGGTCAGATTATCGATTAGGTCAAGTTATCAATAAGGGTCAGATTATCGATTAGGTCAAATTATCGATTAGATCAGGTAATCTATTAAGTTATGATATCGATTAGATCAGGTTATCAATTAGGTCAGGTTATCGATAAGGTCAGATTATCGATTAGGTCATATTATCGATTAGGTCAGATTATCGATTATGTCAAGTTTTTGACTAGTCAGGTTATCGATCAGGTCAGGTTATTAGGATTTCTAATATAATCCTTCATCAGAATACATTTTCATGCAAACAATACATTCAGCCCTAAGCCGACATTTTATGTTTTTTAAAGCTAATTGTATAATTAAACGAAAACTATCTATTTATAATCTCCTTCTTATAGCAGCCTATATGAAAAAGTCTCTCCTTTAATATGTTAATTAATGCAAATATTGTTTGATATCATTGTCAGTGGACAAAAAAAAAAAAGAGGCATACAAATTAGGTCATACAACAAACTGTCAGTAGGTTATACAAATTGAAACTATGTCACATCACAGGCTGGGTCATATCGATGGTGTTATTAGACGAAATAACGACTGGAACAGGATTTAAATCGTCTTCTATTAAGAATGTTAACGTTCAATTATTATTACTAAGAAGGCTTCATTTTGACGCCTATCCAAACTTTGGCGTCCTCCCACCACCCTCCCCCCCCCCCCCCCACCCTCATGTTCTTGTGACGGATCTAGTCCCACGAATCGTCCGCGGTTCAAATCTCAGTCTTCAACAAAGCAAAGTAAAGAAAACAGTAACGTTCGCCACCTTATAAGGGATGAAGTAGGATGCCTCCAGATCTGGGCGCGACCTCTGTAAATACTCCCATGCTAGACTTGATGGTGGCGTAACATCTACCCACAGCTGGGCGAATACGTTCAAGTGCCTTAGAGATTTGGAATAGACCAGGGCGTACAGGAGATTACTGGACAGGCAATCGTCGCTGAGGGTCAGTTCTGTTGGAGAATAAATAAAATATTAAGTGATCAAGCAAGCATAGTGGTGGTGCAACTAGCAGGATATCAGAATGGAAATTCTTAAGTCTTATGTTTCCGATCCAGGATTAAATAACAACGAAAAAAAGAAGAAAATAGAAAATACCCGGCTCTGATGGTTAGGCCTACCCGGGAAAGGATTACGGGATTGGGGCTAGTCGTGGAAACCACTGGCACACGTACATGAAGAGCACGCCCGGTGGGCTAATGCATGGGGGACAGACCCCCTCCTCCCCTCCTCCGCTGTTGCGCGTCCGAGCATCTTTGCACTGCTTAGAGGCTCCGAAATTCGGCGGAAAGGACGCAATGAGCGCAACAGCTCTGTAAACTTATAGGATAAACAGCTCGTCTCAACCCAGCTCTGGTGCCTAGACCTGCTGTCCAGTTTATATTGGCCAGTTTATATTATCCAATTTATACCGGCTATTGTATATTATGCAGTTTATATTGTACCGTTTATATTATTCAGTTTATGCAGTCCAGTTTATATTGTCCAGTTTAAATGATCCAGTTTATATTGTTCACTTTATACTGTCCAGTCATATTGTCGAGTATTTCACTTTAAACTACCACGACGCTAAAAATCACCCTAACGATGACTGTCAGAACGACTCAGAAGGAAATGCTAGTTGCCATACCCCACATACATATATTTTGGTGTCAACTAACATTGACATCAGATATATAGAGGATAATTGTCTGCTAACCTGCCAGTATTGACGCGTGCGTTCGGCTAGCGTACCGAAGGTCCTGTGTTTGAATCCTGGTGAAGGCTAGGATTTCTTCCTGGATCTGAAGGGTGTCCCTGAGTCTACCCAGCTCTGATGAACACCTGACTGTAGCTGATGTAAATTAAATGCGTCTGGGCATTGTACTGGCCTCACACTCTCCTTGTATGCCGTGGTCCACAGTAACTGGTGAACGCTATTTCATCAGCCCTATGGATCAATTACATCCGACAGAATACTTTACTAACCTTTTAGGTTGGTGAGCGCTTCCACTTGATAAGCTATACAGATGGGATCATCAATTTTAAAGAATTCATTGATTCTCAGTACAGTTAACGTAGACCCAGAGGTATAAGCCAGTTGTGACAGAATTTCCACTCCTAATCGGACGTAGACGTTGAAACAACAAAAAAAAGACTAATTTGTCAAACAGAAGGACTAGTGGTTGTTATAAGTGCTGAAAATAGGAATAGTTTGATAAATGAACAAGGCCTTTTAAAAATAAACGTGTATGACGGAAAGACAGGTGGGAATTTAAAAAGTCATTTAATAATAAACAATAAAATCGCCAAACAGACTGATAGATAGATAGATAGATAGATGGATAGATAGATAGATGTATAGATAGATAGATAGATGGATAGATAGATAGATGTATAGATAGATAGATAGATAGATGGACAGATAGATAGATGTTTAGATAGATAGATAGATAGATGAATAGATAGATAGATAGATAGATAGATAGATGTATAGATAGATAGATAGATAGATAGATAGATGTATAGATAGATAGATAGATAGATGGATAGATAGATAGATAGATGGATAGATAGACAGATGTATAGATAGATAGATATATGTATAGATAGATAGATAGATGGATAAATAGATAGATGTATAGATATATAGATAGATATATGGGTAGATCGATAGATAGATAGATAGATGTATAGATAGATAGATAGATGTATAGATAGATAGATAGATAGATAGATGGATAGATAGATGTATAGATAGATAGATGTATAGATAGATAGATAGATGTATAAATAGATAAATAGATATATGGATAGATAGATATGTGTATAGATGTATAGATGTATAGATAAATAGATAGATAAATAGACAGATAGATAGATAAATAGATAAATAGACAGATAGATATATAGATAGATAGATAGATGGGTGCATGGTTGGATGGATGGATGGATAGATAGATAGTTGGATAGATCTATATATATATATATATAATAATAATAACTCGTGTGTGTCGTATCCGATCCCCATTGGATAATTTAAAGACACGCGACCTTATTGTCTCATATTATCTTACTTTTGCGATCTCGCTTATGACATGTGTCTTCCCTAGCGTAGTGGTTATATATAGCGCCTTCGACTGCCTTGCGGGCAACGTGGGTCCGATTCCCGCACAGATACCATTTTTATTCTCTTCTACTTTTTTGTCCCCATAAATATTAGTCTAATATAAAAATATATTTTAAAGAAATATATGACTTAAATCTTTCTTAAAATGTTAAATGTTTTCAGTAAGTAAAATCTAATAATTATATTTTAGACGCGTAGAAGACGGGTTATTGATTTGTATCCACAAATAGTCCTTCCACGGACAACGCCGGGCAATTCAGCTTTTTATGTTATACACAATATATTTTAAATTACTTTCGAAAATGATTTCTGTAAATAAAAACTATATTTTAAAAATTAGTATATTTATAGCTTTATGTTCATTGTAGTTTATTAAATGTTTATCTGTAGCTTATAAAGGCCTATTTAATCCCCCCCCCCCCGGCAACGCCCGGGGAATTTTTGTAAATAGAAAGAAAGATACATAGATAAATGGATAGGAAAACATAGATGTAAAGAAATCACTACTGGCCTTGATTAACATTGAAGCCTGCCGTGGATAGGTCCAACAGCTGCAAGTTGGTCTGCATGGACAGAAGATCTTCTATGACCTCTGGAATATCATGTTTACTGGTCAACCCAAACCACGGGGATAGGCGATCCATGTTGATCAGCTTCAACGTGACCAGCTTGCCGTTGTTGCCGTTCACCAAGCTGTCCAGGAAAGTGTACATGTAGGATTTAGAGTCCTTGTTCATTTTATCGAGTGTCTTTCCAGTACCTGTTTGGAAGGATAGACCTGAATCATGACTTATATTCTCGTATTGTCTCGTCTGAGTTGTCTATAGCTAGTCACGTACTCCAATTTGTATTGCCCGTCCTATCTCAATGAACTAATCAAACTCTAATGTTCATAGCGCTCTGTGATTATATTATGTTTGTTGGCAGAGCTGTACAACAATAATAATTCGTCGTCGTCGTCGGCATCCGTCCGTCTCGAGAGACGATGGTGTATATTATTAATATATACTACCGTAAAATCTCGATTATAAGCCGCACATAATAATAATAATGATGATGATGCTTATAAAGCGCATATCCCGTTAAGGACAGTTCTATGCGCTGGCAACGGTTACAGACTAAGAGGACTAACAACGTAGACCAGACGAAAATGTATATGTATACGTATTATATGTATATAAAGAAGACTATTGCGTCCTACGTTCATCCTTTGTCCAAGTCTAGTCCTGCATCCTTATTAATGTTTAAAATGATGTTAAGTTACTGGTTTTCTTATTCCTGGAATAGGTGAGTCTTCAGCCAACTCCTGAAGGTGTCGAAGCTAGGGGTCTGGGGAAGCTGGAGTGAGAGCGATTACATGCGGACGGGCCCGCGTAGGACTCTAGCTTCGCGCGAGGTGATCCGAAGAGTAGTGCGTCAGCCAAACGAAGTGGACGGGATTGGGAGTAGACCTGGAAACAGGTAATTCGGGACAGAGGCACTTTTCACACCTATGTATAAGCCACACTCTTTTCTCGGACCAAACAATTTGGTTTTTAAAAATCTCGAGATTTTATATCCAGTTTATATTTTTCTGGTTTATATGCCGTTTATAACGTCTAAGGTTAAAGTAAAGTACCCTTCTGGGGGGGGGGAGTATCCTAGCCTTCGGATCGCCAGTCGAACGCGCTGCTTCTCGGCTACACATCAAAGGTTGTATAAATGTATACTTGGCTTGGTCAGACTTCTTGGGTTCATTACACTAGTTCAGCTACGGTTTTCTTACTGCAAGTTCTTCTAAGCTTTTGTTACTTTAATTCACAGTATTTATATTGACCTTTATAAAGAAACTGTTGTATCATTGGAATCACGATAATAATATAATTATTACAGCAATTTAAAATGGCGAAACACTTAGGAGGATTCATTGAAATACTAAAGACTAAATTTGCATCGCCTGACCTTTACATGGGCTAATAATTATTCGTATCGATACCTCACATTACGGTGCTGCGTTTTCACATAAGGAAATTGAAGGGAGAGAGAATGAAAAAATAGAATCGATCCCCGTATGTGGTATCGAACCGTAGACTATTCAACAATTTTAAAAAGAAAAAGTTAGTCTTTCGTCAGAAATATACATTAATGCTACTGTCAATAAAGCCAGAGATAGAAATGTGCCTCCAGGAAGCTGCATTAGAAGTGTATCCAATATAAGCAACTGAGTATAAAAATACTCCCGTTTAAAAAGGCAATTGCATGCTTATTTTTAAATTATGAGAAGAAAAGGGTTGGGCTACAACTACTTAACCTTGTTGTTCAGTTCATACAGTCCGATTGTATTCTCTTGTCTAATTCTCGAGAATTCTGACTATGTGATGGTGTGGCCAGTAAGGTGTACAAGTGCGTCAAATCGGAGTATACGTGCTCCTGAATGGGGAAACTCTCCATCCGGACAAATTATGTTCACTGGCGTAATTGTTTAATGCCAGTGTCGGCAACCTTTTGTTAATAGTATGCTAAAGTGGAATTTCTAATTCTTTCAGCGTGCCAACAGCCTAAAAATCTTCATGTTCAAGCACTCACTTTCTTGTAGAATCAAAGAGACTTAAATTGCTTTTTAGAGGGTCTTCCGCGTGCCACTAATCATAGCTTTGCTTGCCAAGTCTGGCACGCGTGGCATAGGTTGTCGACGGGCGCTCCTTCTATAAAGAAGTTTATTGCGTCCTACGCTCATCCGTGGTCAGAGTGTAGTCTTGCATCTTTATTAATGTTTTCAATTGTGTTAAGTTACTGGTTTGACTGGTTTGTTCAGGCAACCCATTCCATGCCCGAAGAAAGAGTACTTATATGCCTTTGTTCTCACATTAGGTATTAGGAAAGAGTTTTTGTCTTTATGTTTATTGTCCAGTTTATATATAGAGTTCTGTACTATCTTCTTGACTTGGTCCGCAGTGGTTCTATGTTCATGACTGCCAACTAACATGTTTACCTAGCGCAAAGTCCTTCAATACAGCTTATAACTTACTAGCACTAAAACACTTACATTGGCAATCAATGTCAAGGTGACTCAGCCCCGACGCCAGGGAAGCGGGGAAACGCAGGACGCGCCAATCATTCACCCCGTTGAAATCAAATTTGGCCTGCCGCCAGACTTCGGGTCGTGAGAACGCCCGGCTCCAAGCCCGACACGTCAGGGATAAGTTGAACCTGTCCTTACACGGTAAGAACCGGTAAATTTCAACCAGAGCCACACACGGCAAGTTCTCCCAGACTGAATATTTCAAGGGTGATACCTACAGAGGAATTATAATATGTTTATTAGTTTAAGTCAATTAAAATCAACTTAAGAATATGCACATGTCTAATATGTTTTCTGTAATCTTGAAAATTCGTTGAGAACTTTAATTTTTTTTTTTGAATTTTCATGTGTCAAAAATTATTTTTATGCTGTATTAGTAAAAAAAAAATATATAATGTCTACAAAATTATAAAGCTTTGAGCATAATCATGCATGGAAAAAAGATAATATAAATAACATAAAATGAAGCAATAACAGAAATTAGTATTGAATTGCATTCTATGTAAAAAAAAAAAAAGTTATAAGAAAGTAAACAAATAATGTTTGTCGGCCATTTTTATGTTGTTTTTTTACAAGGCAAAACAATCTATCAAAAATTGTTTCACTGCAAGTATTCAGAAAACCTACAGCTGAATCTGATAGGAAGGGGGGGGGGGGGTAAAAATGTCATGTAAAAGATGATTTTACTGTTTTTTAAACTTCAAAGATCACAGAAATAATTTGTAATTACATACTGAAAGAGAATAACCGATGAGTAAAACATCTTTTGAATGCGTTCGCCCCTTTTGACTTCTAGACCAGGGATTGGCAACCTACGACAAAGCGATTTTTTTCAACGGCACGCGAAAGATGCCTTAAAAGGTTATTTAAGTCCCTATAACAAGAAGAGCGTGGTATGACTTATTAATTGCTGTTGGCACGATGAATGAAATAGAAGGTTGCCGATCCCTGGTCTTGACAAATTGGCTTGCGAGCCCGTAGTGGCGCGCAACTATTGCGTGCCTAGCTTACTCTCGGTTTAAAAATAAATCGTTTATAATCACCATATTATTATGCTCGTTTTATTTTTTAATGAGTAATTCCATGCGATTTCTGATCCACATCAGCGTATTTTAATCTAATCTAGGATTAATGCATCCGCAACACAAGTTCACTTTTTTTTTATTTAAATGGCTTCCGTGCACATAACACCAATTGAATGTGTAGTCTATGTGCTGTCAGCTACAAAACATTTAACCACTCCCCGGGTATAACCTTTACAATAAAAGGAAGCGGTGCATAGCGACGCAGTTTAAATTAATGAACGTAATTTCGGTAACCAATCGTTGCTCCATCATTTTGACGGGCATAACCACAAGTATAGTATATTTATCAATATGCATTGTTTGATCATAGTTTCGGTTGACCAAGTACATCTTACACATCAACGATTCACCTGGCAAGTGAAGAATGTCTTTGGAGAACACGCGTTTCTCTGGGGCGAGAAAATCAGCTCTCAAAAGTTTCGTTGGCCACGGATGGCAAGAGGATTGTGTGACTAGCACAAAGCCCAGCCGCCTATTCCTTTTTCTTTTGCCCCAAACTAATGTCAGGGACCTATCAGCTATCAACTATGAGTAGAAAGCCTCCAATACCCGAGAAAAATGCCCTGGGATTAATCTGAACTATACTCCTAAACCTTTGCAAAGGCAGTCCAAGTGCGCTACCCCTAAACCACCTCTGATCAAAGGGCCGCTTATCTAGATAGTATGAATAGATTTTCTTCAAAGAGGTTAGAGTGTCAGCTTTCATGTAAACAAGTTTATTGACGCCACACTACCAGATTGGAATAATTGGTCCTGGGACGATCTTCCAGTCTGAAATATGTGTTGAAGTGTTTGAACTCTTCTTCACAATATCTGGTAAAGACGACGCCCATGTCGATATTAGTCGAGCCTTCCGTCAAGTAGGCCTACTGTAATGTCAAATTATATTAGAGAAGCATATGAACACATTAACAAAACAAAAAACAAATATCATAGACCCCCCCCCCAACCACCACCAAAGAGGGGTAGACGTAAGCTTATATCATAAAAATAATTTATTCACGTGGACAATATGGCGGGACTTCAGGCGGATTAAAGGAAGGGGGGGATTCGTTGCATATTGATGTCTGATTGCAACGCCAGCTTGCACAGAACCGGGTCACTGATTTTATTTGACCTAGGCCAATATTTAACCAAAAAAAAAATTAAGAAAACCATGGGCTGGAGGTGCCTTGGTCGAGCAGTTTGGTCTGACACGGGGATATCCACGTATAGAACGGAAACATCCTCTCATGGCCACGGTCAAAACCAGCCGTATCAGGGACTGTATACCCTTGCAGTGAGATCAGAACTTGGTTTGCAGGGGCGTGCAATGGCACTCGAGCCGGTATGAACCGGGCAAGCAGCTCTACATCCGCCACCCGCGGCGACTACCACTTCTCACCCCCGACACCCTACGGAGATGGGAGAGGGTGGAGGCATACGTAGACCGCAGTTTAATGCGTTGGCCCACTGTTCTGACTCGGGAAACCAGTGGTTTTATTACACTCTTCACCGGCTTTTAGGCTCACGGGAACATACGTGTAGACCAAGGGTGCGCAACAGGTGGCCCGCGGGCAACAAAACGGCCCACAAAGCCTTTTAGTGTGGCCCCCGAAGAGCTTCTAACGGCATTTTTTTTTTAAAATTCGTTGCAATGATAATGCAAATACATTTTTAGACTGTGTGGACCGTCTTGTATAAAATTTCATATGTGGCCTAATTCAGAAAAATGTTGCACACTCCTGGTGTAGACCATGCCTCCCCGCTTTCTCACCCGAATCTCTCTCGCTGTTACAAGCTTTCCACAACGCTCAAGGTGCGTGCTTTTCCACTAGTACGCCGGACTCTCCAGATGTGGAGGCACAATGCAGGGGCGTCAGCTCACCGGTTTGACTTTAGAGATGCCATTGGTTTACACTCTTCGCCTGCTCTGAAGCCCATAGCAATATGTACGTGAGTGATACCAAAAAAAAAAGATAAATTAATTTTAAGGGGAAAATAAAATTTTAATAGGTTATAAACTATATTAATATAAATATAATTACCTTTTATTAGACAATATACAGAAAAAGGTCAACTTGTTATATAAATCTAAATATATCTTGCTTAAATTATAGCGAATAGAATTTTTACGTTCGATATCCAATTTTAATAAAAAAAATGGCGAAAATATCTCAAAATTCAATGACGTAGTGCACAAGAAAATATTTTTTTTATTCGCGCTTGCATATATTCGAAAAATAAAATGTAAGTACAAAGAAATATCATAGACTATAATACCCACGGACCGCTTGCTTTAGTATTTCTGCTATATGATGACTTGAAACACTGATTTTTTTCGGAATTCCCGAGTCCATTGTGCAATGTACACTTCCGTGAAAAATTAAAATCGAAAGTTGTATACAGCGGAAACATTGAGGCAAACGTAGGAGACTAGAAGTCAGTACGTAGGGCCCTAACCCACCAACCGAGCATATTATTAAACTGTTATGGTGCTAAGGCCCTAGCCCACCATTCGAGCATATTAACTTTTTACGGCGCTAGGGCCCTAGCCCGCCAACCGAGCATATTAACTTTTTACGGCGCTAAGGCCCTAGCCCACCAACCGAGCATATTATTAAATTGTTACGGTGCTAAGGCCCTAGCCCACCATTCGAGCATATTAACTTTTTACGGTGCTAAGGCCCTAGCCCACCATTCGAGCATATTAACTTTTTACGGCGCTAGGGCCCTAGCCCGCCAACCGAGCATATTATTAAATTGTTACGGTGCTAAGGCCCTAGCCCACCATTCGAGCATATTAACTTTTTACGGTGCTAAGGCCCTAGCCCACCATTCGAGCATATTAACTATTTACGGCGCTAGGGCCCTAGCCCGCCAACCGAGCATATTAACTTTTTACGGCGCTAAGGCCCTAGCCCACCAACCGAGCATATTAACTTTTTACGGTGCTAAGGCCCTAGCCCACCATTCGAGCATATTAACTTTTTACGGTGCTAAGGCCCTAGCCCACCATTCGAGCATATTAACTTTTTTCGGCGCTAAGGCCCTAGCCCACCAACCAAGCATATTATTAAATTGTTATGGGTCTAAGGCCCTAGCCCACCATTCGAGCATATTAACTTTTTACGGCGCTAAGGCCCTAGCCCACCAACCGAGCATATTTAATCATATTAACTTTTTACGGCGCTAGGGCCCTACGCACTGAGCTTTAATATAATGGAGTGCTGAAAGGAATGATTTGTAGGAGAAAATGTGGAATTTTAAATATAGATAAGTGCACTGTTTGGCACTGAGCTATATATACATGTCTAAATAATAAATAATCATTTAAATTTCTTACTCAGTTAACATAATTGTGATATTCAAAGCATTATCCATAAAAAGCATCAACCATTTCATCTTTTGACTTTTGACTAAATTAATTAATCCGGTACTCATTAAAATTAACACAATTTACTTGTATAAGAGAGTATATATAAATATAATAATATAATGTATGTTCCGTATAAAAGTGTTCATTTTTAGCAAATTTCAATGACGCAATTACGAAAAGTATTTTTTTTTTCTTGTGCACGTCATTGAAGTTTGAGATATTTCCGCCATTTTCTATTAAAGTTGGATACCGAACGAAAAAATTCGAATCGCTATAATTTAAGCAAGATAGATTTTGATTTCTACTAAAAGTTAACCGTTTTCTGTATATTGTCATAATAAAAGGTATTTGCGATGCATTTATATCATTTTAAGATTTCTGCCCTAGTGTCATTCGGGAATAGAATGGGTTGCCTGAACAAACCATGAATAGGAAAACCAGTAACTTAACATCATTTAAAACATTAATAAGGATGAAAGTCTAGACTTGGACAAAGGATGAACGTAGGGCGCAATAATCTTCTTTATAGAAGGAGCGTCTATAATATCATCATCATTGGCTCCATAGTCTCGAAAGACGATTAGATTTGCGCTCCTGTGATTTGGCCAGCCCTGCAAAATTGACTGTGTCTGTGGAGACCTATCCTTGAGAGACAGGCTCTGTCGCATCTCTGGCACTTGAAAGATGGACCGTTGGAGATTGTTAGGGGCAGCTTACTTTTCTTCGCTGCTCGTTAAGATGCCGCTCGCCTCGCTAACAATCCAAGGGGAAATTCCGTAAAGGGGAACCAAATGTGACTGTGTGCCGAGGGTACCCTATCCTGCGGCACAGCCACGTTCACAGGTCTGGTTTAGGTAATGACCAAGAGGTCAAGTGCTTGTTTCCGACAACGACATTTCATGTCATCGTGTCTTATACTTGCGGTCGGTACAAACTCTTAATGTTTTTTCTAATCTAATAGTAAGTTATAACAAGACAAGATATAGGCCCTACGATAAGACTAAAAGGATGAGAAAAGATTTCAACGAATTACTAGCACCCATGGTTTTCCCAAAAAGGTTTTAAAAACACTGCTCTTGCTCATATTATACAACCAGTGACCCGGTTCTGTGCAAGTTGGCATTGAAATCAGACGTCAATATGCAACGAATCCCTCCCCTAAATCCATCTGAAGTCCGCCATATTGTCCGCGTGGTTAAATTATTTTATGATGTACGTCTACCCCTCTTTGGTGGTGGTGGGGGGGGGGATCTATGATATTGGTTTGTTTATGTGTTCATATGCTTCTCTAATATTGTTTAAAATTACAGTACTTGACGACTAGTAACAACATGGGTGTCGTCTTAACGAGATATTGTGAAACAGAGTTCAAACGAGCAAGACTTCACTTCAACACATATTTCGGACTGGAAGACTCTGCCAGCTCCAATAATTCTAACCTGGTAGTGTGACCTCAATAAACTTTTTTTACAAGAAAGCTGAAACTCTAACCTCTTTGAATTAAATCCATTCATACTATCTAGATAAGATGGCATTTGATCAAAGGTGGTTTAGGGGCATCTCATTAGAAATGCCCTACTAAAGGTCTATAGATGGAGTCCAGATTAACCCACCAGGGCATTTTTTTTTCACGGGTTTGGAGGGCGTCCCTGAGTCTACAGAGCTGATAGCTGATAGGTACCTGACATTAGTTTGGGGGAAGGGGGAAAGAATAGGCCGCTGGAGTCATGTGCAACGGAAGCCATTTTAAAACAAGTAAACTTCTGTTGCTGATGCATTAATCATAGATTAGATTAAAATACACTGATGTAGATCAGACATCACGTGGATTTACTCATTTAAAAAAAGAACGAGCATAAGGTGATTATAAACGATTTCCTTTTAAACCGAGAGTAAGCTAGGCTCGCAAGCTAACTTGTCTAGACCAGGGGTCGGCAACCTTTTGGTAATTGTGTGCCAAAGTAATTCTAATTCATTCATCGTGCCATCAGCGATAAATAAGTCATTCTGTTCTCTTCATTCGTGCCAAGTCTGGCACGCGTGCCGTAGGTTGCCGCTTCCTGGTCTAAAAGACCATGGGATGGACGCATTCAAGCGATGTTTTTACTCATCGGTTATTCTCTTTCAGTGTGTAATTACAAATTATTTATGTGATCTTTGAAGTTTAAAAAACAGTAAAACCATCTTTACCCGACTTGTTAAAATTACCCAATCAGATACAGCTGTGTGTTTTACGGATCTTTGGAGGGAAAAAATGGTTGATATATTTTTTAGCCTTAGCAACCATAAAAATGGCCGATAAACATTGTTTTTTAAGTTCTTATAACAATTTTTTTTTACAAAGAAGGCAATTCTATTCTGTTTTCTGTTAGTGCTTTAATTTATATTTTTTATATTATCTATTTTTCCATGCATGATTATGCTGATAGCCTTATTTGTTTAGAAATTATTTTTTTTTTACTAATACAGCATAAAAAAATACGTTTTGACACATGAAAATTCAAAACAAAAAATTAAGTTCTCATCGAATTTTCAAGATCATGCATGGATTACAGAAAACATATTAGACATGTGCATATGCTTAAGTTGATTTTAATTGACTTAAACTAATAAACATATTATAATTCCTCTGTAGGTATCACCCTTGAAATATTCAGTCTGGGAGAACTTGCCCTGCGTGGCTTTGGTTGAAATTTACCGGTTTTTACCGGGTAAGGACAGGTTCAACTTATCCCTGACGTGTCGGGCTTGGAGCCGGGCGTTCTCACGACCCGAAGTCTGGCGGCACGCCAAGTTTGATTTCAACGGGGTGAATGATTGGCGCGCCCTGCGTTTCCCCGCTTCCCTGGCGTCGGGACTGAGTCACCTTGTCATTGATTCCCAATGTAAGTGTTTTAGTGCTAGTAAGCTATACGATTTATTGAAGGACTTCTTTGTGCTAGGTAAACATGTTAGTTGGCAGTCATGAACATAGAACCACTGCGGACCTAGTCAAGCTGATAGCACAGAGCTCTATAAACTGGAAAATAAACATAAGGACAAAAACACTTTCCTTATCCCTTATTAAGCGAGAACAATGGCATGGAATGGGTTGCCTGAACAAACCAGGAAAACCAGTAACTTAACATCATTTAAAGCATTAATAAAAATGCAAGACTAGACTCGGACCAAGGATGAGCGTAGGACGCAATTATCTTCTTTATAGAAGGAGCGTCTGTAATGTATAAGATAAGATGTGAAGTGGGTTTGAGATCGGAGTTTCCCTCTCCTAGATGAGCTACCTATCAAGGTTTATGAGCCCCATCTGCCCGAAGCTACTGGTTTTAGTGTTAAGGCACCAGTGGCTCCTGTTGGTTGAACCATGATCCGCCAGACTTGGTTACAAGTCGTGCGAGAAGGCCTGGAGTTGGACTTTGGATAGCAGAGGCTATTTGAGACGCAAGCCATGAGGATATTTCGAGAGGAGTGGGTTCTTATTTCCCACTACCATGCCCGGCTGTAACCTTGGACCACATACATACAGTGGCGTATTTATGCATGTTCCACGTGCTCCTATGGAAAAAAAGGGGCCCCCACACTTCCCCCGAAATAATTTCTTTAGTCTTTTGTTTTGCAATTAAAATAGTGCTTTAACATGTATGACCTAAAGAGGTCACAGGTCTGTAGAAATGTTCCATGCTCTTCAAGAGTACCTGCAAGAGCACATGATTGATATTAATGATTGTCGTGGACAGTCATATGATAACACTCTTTCAATTTCAATGAAGTTAAATGAAGTGAAATGCTCATTCGCTCGCTAAATTGGCAGTCAGGGTAAGACAGGGTGGGTTAATGGTTATCATTCGGCAACACTGTACAACAGGCTAACACAGCAATGTCGGAGGGCAGGGGCAAGGTCACGAGGGCTTGGGGCCCCCACATACATTTGGGAACAGGGCCCCAGAAACTAAAATACGGCCCGGCCTTACATAAAATATTGATGTTATAACTAACATGAGATAGTCAATATTGATGTTATAACTAACATGAGATAGTCATTATTGATGTTATAACTAACATGAGATAGTCAATATTGATGTTATAACTAACATGAGATAGTCAATATTGATGTTATAACTAACATGAGATAGTCAATATTGATGTTATAACTAGCATGAGATAGTCATTATTGATGTTATAACTAACATGAGATAGTCAATATTGATGTTATAACTAACATGAGATAGTCAATATTGATGTTATAACTAACATGAGATAGTCAATATTGATGTTATAACTAACATGAGATAGTCACTATTGATGTTATAACTAACATGAGATAGTCAATATTGATGTTATAACTAGCATGAGATAGTCAATATTGATGTTATAACTAACATGAGATAGTCAATATTGATGTTATAACTAGCATGATATAGTCAATATTGATGTTATAACTAACATGAGATAGTCAATATTGATGTTATAACTAACATGAGATAGTCAATATTGATGTTATAACTAACATGAGATAGTCAATATTGATGTTATAACTAACATGAGATAGTCAATATTGATGTTATAACTAACATGAGATAGTCAATATTGATGTTATAACTAACATGAGATAGTCAATATTGATGTTATAACCAAACATGAGATAGTCAATATTGATGTTATAACTAACATGAGATAGTCAATATTGATGTTATAACTAACATGAGATAGTCAATATTGATGTTATAACTAACATGAGATAGTCAATATTGATGTTATAACTAACATGAGATAGTCAATATCGATGTTATAACTAACATGAGATAGTCAATATTGATGTTATAACTAACATGAGATAGTCAATATTGATGTTATAACTAACATGAGATAGTCAAGTAAAACATTTCCTGTCGGACAGACTTGATCCGTAGACCGGTGAAGAAGCGTCCACCAGTTTCTGTAGTCACGGCTCACTAGGGTTATTGTGTGGCCAGCACAATGCACAGCCGCATTTATTTTACCCCCCCCCCCCCCCCACTTAAGCCAGGTAAACATCATAGCTGGGTAGACTAAATACACCCTCCAGTCCCGGGAACAAATCCTAGCCTTCTCAAGGATTCGAACCCCAAATCCTTCTGTACGACAGCCTAACGCGCTACTAAAAGTAACCGCAAATCAGGCAACCTTAAAGTTATGAAATTCATGAACACATTTCACGCGTTTTGCAGATGCAAGCAATACTAATCAACACCAGAACATTAAGTCTATGGACAACCTGAACACCTTTCTAAACAACCTGGTGACATTCAAAACCTGCAGGTTGATCACCCTGAAGATAATCAACACGGGTTACCTGTCCCGGAACCTCTGGTTTTTAAAAAGGAATTTTTTGTTCCTGCGAGAATTGATATCCATCCAGACACGTTTGAAGCTGTTGGATTTAACCAGGGCAGACTTAAAAACAGAGGACGGTAAGAAGTGTGTTCGTTATATACTGGTTTGTGTTTTGTGTCTTTTACATTAAATCTAATTCTATCTACTTATCTATCTATCTATCTATCTATCTATCTATCTATCTATCTATCTATCTATCTATCTATCTCTCTCTCTCTCTCTCTCTCTCTCTCTATATATATATATATATATATATATATATATATATATATATATATATATATATATATATATATATCTGTCTGTCTGTCTGTCTATTTCTCTCTATGTATCTATGTATCTTTTTTTCGTTCTTTCTTAATTTTTTTTCTACCTGTCTGGCTACCTATACAACTATATTTCCTTTTTATATTTTTATCTATCTACCCAAAACTTTGTAAAAAAAATAATCTTTAAACAGTAAACGGTCTCTAGATGGATCAAACTTTTCTGTGAAGAGCTTCTCGTGTTGTTCGGAAGCTGCAAAGAATCTAGTATATCATATTTTCCGTGAAGAGCTTCTCGTGTTGTTCGGAAGATGCAAAGAATCTAGTATATCATATTTTCCGTGAAGAGCTTCTCGTGTTGTTCGGAAGCTGCAAAGAATCTAGTATATCATATTTTCCGTGAAGAGCTTCTCGTGTTGTTCGGAAGCTGCAAAGAATCTAGTATATCATATTTTCCGTGAAGAGCTTCTCGTGTTCTCGTGTTGTTCAGAAGCTGCAAAGACTCTAGTATATTTTGTTTTCAATACCTATTAATTACTCTATCTATATATCTACCCATCTGGTTGTCGGTGGGGCTGTGTGTCGGGTTATTATAACTCCTACATGTACGTTACATCTCTGGTGTCTTTCCATCGAGAAAGTTAATATTAATAGCAATGTCCACCATCGATTTAATTTTCTTTTTAACCTTATCCCTATATTCTATAATAAATCTCTATATCCACCAGTCCAACTGTTTTGACCTAAGTCTATGGTGTGTGTTCTTTTTTCCAAAGACTATAATAAGATGGACCGCTTGCTTTAATATTTATGTTATTTGATAACTTGAAACACACTGTTTCGGAATTTCCAATCGCAACTTGTCCTCTAGACTTAAGGTGTAGTAATTCGTTATGATTTTCTCAATGGAAAATTAAGATTTAAATCAAAAGTTGTAAACAGCGGATGTCTTTAGGCAAGTTTAGGAGTGATATAAGACAACTTTATTTGCTGCGCACGGAAAAAAAAACACTTAAGCTCTAAAAATATAGCAAGCGGTCTATGTTATTATAGTCTTTTTTTTTCTTCTACGCTGTTTATTAGGCGTCTGTCTTATGTTACGAATCGCCTCTCGCTGCGGCTCCACGATAACCTCACTGGCGATAGATGGAATGTACGAAGGAATTGCGTCGCCCTGTACAGACAACTTGTGGCAAAGTTTCACCCAGCTTACAGGTTAGCTTGCTATGAAAGTCAACAATTAGCTAATAAATACACCCATAACAACAACAACACAAACAATTTAACGTAACGTTGAGGTGAATGTTGTGATTACTTGGTGCACTGATTCGTTGCAGTGACATCCCGAATACTGAACGGTATAAGCTGGACAGTGATTAGACAATGTGAACTGTTTAATATGGACTCTTCTCGGCTTCTACATATCCGGTAGTTCAGGATCCGGAAACTTACGGCACGCGTGCCACACTTGCAACGCAGAGCAATTTTGATTGGCACGCGGATGACCCCCAAAAGGGCTATTCAAGTCTCTTCTACAAGGATTTGAGTGCTAAATCAGTATGACTTTTATGATAAAGGTACGCTGAATGAATTACAAATCCTACTTTGGCACACCATTATAACAAGGTTGCCGACCCCTGCCCTAGTCTGTTGGATCAGTGGGGCGCCGAAGATGACACAAACACCATTCTCCTCCATTCCTCCCGTCTCTCCAGTCTTCTCATTGCATCGCACAGCTGTGCTCCCGTCCACTCCTTGATGTTGTCCTCCCATCGTTTCCTTTGTCTTCCTCTCTATCTCTTCCCCCCCCCCCTCTGGTGGTGTCCGGCAGAATAGTCTTGGCAAGTCCATTGGTTCTTGTTATGTGACCATTCCATCATTCTAGTTTTCTTTTCTTGACTGTGAACAGCAGGTCGCTGTATTGTCCGATTTCCTGGAGTATCTTTTTTTTTTTCGTATCTGCTCAATGGAGATGTGGTCTTTTAAAAGCGTGGAAAAGGTGATGAAAGCCGCCGATATACTCCCTCTTAAAGATTGAATAGCATGTGAGATGGCCTACCTTTTGTGCATTCGAGAAATCTCTACCCGAGTTTCCTGAGCCCGCCGAGCTTTTGGTGAAGAGAAAGGAACAGTACCCGGTTCGCCAAGCCCATACCTATAGTCATTGTCCCAACACAGGGAGAGGGAGACCTAGGGGTGCATATGCCCGGGGGCGACACTTCTAGGGGCGGCGGAATATAGTCTAAATATAGCACTAAACAACCCAGTTACAGTATGCAAGGGGGCGTCGCTGAAACGTTTGCCCTGTGGCGCTACGTAGACTTGTATGGGCTCTGCCTATATTTGGCTATTTGCACAACTAGGCGAAACGTGCAGATAAATACACCAAAAGGGAATGAGGTAGAGCAGGGATCGGCAACCTAAGGCATGCGTGCCATACATCGGCACGCGAGAGACCCTCAAAAAGGCATTTCAAATGTGTTCTAAAAGAAATTATGTGCTGGAACAACAGGACTCTTAAGCTTTTGTCACGATGAATACATTTTATATCCTTCTTTGGCACATTATTATCTAAAGGTTGCCGACCTCTGAGGTAGAGGATAAAATATGAGCGTATTTGCGGTATCATAAGAGGCCAAATGCCTTGTTAAGCTCGTTGCAAAGGCGGTTTGCCTCAAACAGTATTACAGCGCTAAGCGGGCGTTCTAAATCCATTTACACATTACGCCATGAGCTTAAGATTTGTAAGCCTCGTCACAGAACCACAGACCCTTCGAATGTCAATCGACGCACTACCAGCTGAACCACTATACATTCTTCAACATGTAACTTTTTTTTCTTTTTAAAATCGCCAACAGACCTGACTCTCAGCTACCAATACCTGTCCGATGAATTCCTGAACGCACTGACCGTTTCCGGGTCGTTAATGCGCCTGGCGGTATTGGCATCGGTCTTTAACATCGACACCCCACAGACGTCGACCGGCGCCTGGGAACAGCTGACCAGGTCGCGCCCATCGCTAGAGACACGCTTTTGCTTCAACCAGGTAATCACATCTTTTTGTATTTTGACATTTGCCTAGTTTTGTTACTAAAACTCATTATTAGTAATTTTGATAGCTCCACACAAAAAAATCGTTTGAAAAAAAAGGGGGTTCACGGTACCATCCTTATTTATATCTTAGACTTATTACGTGGAACCAGAGCGCACTGAGCATGCTAACATAGCATGGATAGGCGCGCTATATAAGTCATCATCATCATCATCATCATCATTATATTTTTCACTTTTTTTTACTGATGAACTAAAAGAAATTTTTTTGCAAAAAATACTAGACATTAAGTAATATAATTAGAAAACGTACAAACAATTTTATATATATATTAATGATTACAGTTTTAAAAAGTACATTGGGTTATAACCCTTTGACTCGTATAAGATCCCTTAAAAAATAGTTTGATTAGCCAATCAAAATGGAGGTACGAGAATCTATAGTTTGCTTCCCACCCATGTGTGAGAACATTCATCATCATCATTGGCTCCATAGTCTCGGAAGACGATTAGATTAACCCTCCTGTTATTCGTCCAGCCTTGCAGAATTGGCTGTGAAAACATTAAACGTAACATTTTACAGTATTTAGACCCACCCCCCAAAATAGTCTAGTCAAGGGGTCGGCAACCTATGGCACACGTGCCAAACGTGGCACGCAGAGCGATTTTCAATGGCACGCGGAAGACTCCCAAAAAGTCGATTTAGGCCTCTTCGGCGAGAAATTGACTGCTAGAGCAGTATGATTTTTAAGCTGTTGGCACGCTGGATGAATTAGAAATTCTATTTTGGCAAGCTTTTATCAAAAAGTTGTTGACCCCTGGTCTAGTCTAGGTTGAGGACTATTAGTGACGATGTACACATTTTTGAACTTTGATTGGAGTTCCGTTGAAATAATACTTTTTTTTGGCTTGCAGGATTCTCGAGAAAAGGATAATGGGTTATCAACGGAAGGGGCAGATAAGTGGGGAGTGGCAACTGATACCAAAACCCCGGGTGGCATGAACGGTAGCTAACGCCAGGGTTATTTTTGTTAAATTTCGCACACTAGATGTAGAAAATTTAGTTTTAGTCTCGGCTAAGGTGCATCTAAAATAATTATTGAAATTGTTAAAAGGAAATGCATAATGCACAAACAAATATCAATTTTCCCTTTAATAAAAATTACAGAATGTTTATAATTAAAAAGCAGTTCAATCGATTCCGTATCTTACCATATTTTATTATTTTTTATAATTTGTTTCAGTCATATTTTAAGACCAATGTTTAATCATTTATTTTTTACAAAACTTAAACTACATCCAGGACGTGGCGTGTTCTAACTACATGTGCCGTAGACTGGTGCCCGGCATCCCTTTAGTCACGCTAGAGTTCAACTGGCTGGATCTTCGTGGCAATTGGAGTTACCTAAGCAAGCACATTGCTACACATTTTCAGGTAAAAAAATCAACAAAAACAAACAAAGAAATGACAACATAAAAAAAATAAAAAATTAATAAAATCAAAGGTAATAAGAACTTATTATGTTCTGCAGATCCTTTAAAAAATTTAGCGCAACACTTAAATATCACGCTTGGACCATTCTTACGTGTTTTCGGCTTGAATTTGATGCCCGCGTGGCTCTAAACTTTGAGTATTAGTGGTTCCCGGTCATTGGTGATTAATACCGGACATCTTCAGAAAATACCGGATATCTTCCCCGTCTTCCACTCTGGCATTTTAAAATATATTTTGGCCAATTTTATACCGGACGGTCTGCTCAAATACCGGCAATGTCCGGTGCAAAACAAGACACATTACAACCCTCGGTAACAAAGCTCAAAATCAAAGATTATTATACAACTAGTAGTTATGCCCGTCAAAATGACGGAGAAACAAATTATATATATACACTGTGTTTTGTTAACTAAACTCACGGTAATTATATATATTGATTATTTGTATGATAGTAAAAGAATTACATCAGTTGTAGAAGAATTTTAGTAGAACTTATTGTCCTAAACCGTTAAACCCACAGGGTAAACAAAAAAAGAAAGGACTATCCTCAGTAGACTAGTATGGGTTACTTTTACAATGGTCGTTTACTTCGGACATCGAAATGAATACGTTTCCCGGAGACAGCGGGAAGAAACGGGAAATCTGAGCAGTTTACGTGGAACGGAAGGATTTTCCAATCGACATCAAAGGAGTAGAAACTTAGAACAATAGAGTGATTGTGTAGAGAGCCGAAACATGATGCTCCACGGCTGAGTTTGGCGCTCCCCGGGAGGGTCTGTCCTCAGTTCGGGTTTAGCAATGGGTTGCCACTGTGCTAAAAAGTATAACGACTGCTAAGTGTTTAATTTCTCTACAATATCTCCATTGTCAATTTATTACAGAACTCTTTAAGACGCTTGGTCATCGTGATTGAGCACAATTTGTTCTGGGCGGACCAGTTGCTGGATGCAATCATTGAAAGGTGAGTCAATCTTATCTGCAACCCTGCTCAATATCTAGTAGCACCAGCTATCGATAAAAAAAATGGCGTAACGCATCTTGCATGGGCATTCACACTCATTTTTATTATTGTTTATTGTTCTGTGCTGTTGTGGACTGTACCTTGTTATCGTTTTCATAGCTTATTGAAAATTATGGTATCGCATCGGCCCATGGTGCTTTGCAGTATGACATCTGTTTGATCGCTTTTGAAACTTCTGCCTCTGAGGATGCTGAATCTAGGGTTATGGTTTAGCTCGACCTGAGACAGGATTTTTTTTTGAAAATATAAACAAGTAGTTATCCTGTCACGCCCAGTTATTCATTAGAGTTAAATTTAGAGCTTCTTCCCGTCATCCCAAGCATCATTTCTCCTTAGTATTACCCGTCGCCATGGCTGCTTTTGGGCACCAATGCTCAGTTTGTCTCAGGGGAGTCCACATAAGGCCTTGTTCTGGGTCTGCTTACATATCTTTTTCTGAAGCCTATTCACCCAACTTTGCTCAAGGAATTGGTAGCCTCCTTTTTTTTTGGGTTTCACGTCAGCCATAACTGGTGATTTCCAAATGGCTTTTTGGTTTAAAAATTCTACTTGTTTAACTAATGACCTTTTTTTGAGTAAAGGTTTCTACAAGTACTGGTGTTTACTTTTTCGGGTTGAGGTTTCTACACTTGCTCCTTGTACGAGTGTCTATTCATTATTATTATTTGTTGATTTTGTTGTGAATTTGTATCTCTAGTTGTCTGCTTCTGGAGGAGATCTCTTTCACGGACCTACGCGACCACCCATCCTTACAGGCGTCCATTGTGAGGCTCGTCCGGCTGGCCCTTGACCGACAGCCGGCCACTCGCCTGCGCAGATTTACTTTCAACGGCGAGGAGGTCGAACTGAAGGTGACCTAAACTGATTTTCGATAATTTATTAGATGCTGTAGAACACTAACCTGGTCCCTGTACGATGGTTAACTAAAGCATATTCTAACTTCTATAGGGCGTTTGCAATCACGTGACAAAAAGAACGTGATTTTTGTTTACTTTGAGTAATGGTGTACAAGTAACAATGGCCGCTGTATTAATAAAGTTTCATAATGGCTCCAGCATTTTTTAAAATGATGTGTTGTGTTTTAAGTCTTATTAAGATTTAAGCTGTATTATGTCTGTTAAATAAAATAGGCTATTTTATTATTATCATAGACATAGATCATAGACGATGTGAGCCTATTAGTGACTTGATTAGATAGCCTAATCACCAACACTATCACTTGAAATCGTAGCTGCAATACTTAGCCATTAGCCTACGAAACATTAAAAGTGTAAGCCTAGGCCTATACAGTGAAATTGAAAGTGTAAATAGGTCTAGCCGGCCCTAGCCTAATCACATTAATCAATTAATCTACAGTACTACTATTTACCTCCTTATTTTTGAGTAGGATAGCCAATATTCATATGTGAATTTGGCATGATAAGAAACTTCACCATGTGCCATATTTGTTCCTCAATTTACAAAAACAACTTAAGCTCCGCCCATTGCGAACGCTCTATACGAAAACTACTGCGTTTGTTAAAAAAAATTATTGGCGAAAAAATTAACAAATGACCTAAAAAAAAATCTAAAGTGACTTAAATTTGAATAAAAATATTACCAAACAATAATTTAACACAAATACTAAAAAAAAATCTAAAGTGACTTAAATTTGAATAAAAATATTACCAAACAATAATTTAACACAAATACTAAAAAAAAATCTAAAGTGACTTAAATTTTAAATAAAAATATTACCAAACAATAATTTAACACAAATACTAAAAAAAAATCTAAAGTGACTTAAATTTGAATAAAAATATTACCAAACAATAATTTAACACAAATACTAAAAAAAAATCTAAAGTGACTTAAATTTTAAATAAAAATATTACCAAACAATAATTTAACACAAATACTAAAAAAAAATCTAAAGTGACTTAAATTTGAATAAAAATATTACCAAACAATAATTTAACACAAATACTAAAAAAAAATCTAAAGTGACTTAAATTTGAATAAAAATATTACCAAACAATAATTTAACACAAATACTAAAAAAAAATCTAAAGTGACTTAAATTTGAATAAAAATATTACCAAACAATAATTTAACACAAATACTAAAAAAAAATCTAAAGTGACTTAAATTTGAATAAAAATATTACCAAACAATAATTTAACACAAATACTAAAAAAAAATCTAAAGTGACTTAAATTTGAATAAAAATATTACCAAACAATAATTTAACACAAATACTAAAAAAAAATCTAAAGTGACTTAAATTTGAATAAAAATATTACCAAACAATAATTTAACACAAATACTAAAAAAAAATCTAAAGTGACTTAAATTTGAATAAAAATATTACCAAACAATAATTTAACACAAATACTAAAAAAAAATCTAAAGTGACTTAAATTTGAATAAAAATATTAGCAAACAATAATTTAACACAAATACTAAAAAAAAATCTAAAGTGACTTAAATTTGAATAAAAATATTACCAAACAATAATTTAACACAAATACTAAAAAAAAATCTAAAGTGACTTAAATTTGAATAAAAATATTACCAAACAATAATTTAACACAAATACTAAAAAAAAATCTAAAGTGACTTAAATTTGAATAAAAATATTACCAAACAATAATTTAACACAAATACTAAAAAAAAATCTAAAGTGACTTAAATTTGAATAAAAATATTACCAAACAATAATTTAACACAAATACTAAAAAAAAATCTAAAGTGACTTAAATTTGAATAAAAATATTACCAAACAATAATTTAACACAAATACTAAAAAAAAATCTAAAGTGACTTAAATTTGAATAAAAATATTACCAAACAATAATTTAACACAAATACTAAAAAAAAATCTAAAGTGACTTAAATTTGAATAAAAATATTACCAAACAATAATTTAACACAAATACTAAAAAAAAATCTAAAGTGACCTAAATTTGAATAAAAATATTACCAAACAATAATTTAACACAAATACTAAAAAAAAATCTAAAGTGACTTAAATTTGAATAAAAATATTAGCAAACAATAATTTAACACAAATACTAAAAAAAAATCTAAAGTGACTTAAATTTGAATAAAAATATTACCAAACAATAATTTAACACAAATACTAAAAAAAAATCTAAAGTGACTTAAATTTGAATAAAAATATTACCAAACAATAATTTAACACAAATACTAAAAAAAAATATAAAGTGACTTAAATTTGAATAAAAATATTACCAAACAATAATTTAACACAAATACTAAAAAAAAATCTAAAGTGACTTAAATTTGAATAAAAATATTACCAAACAATAATTTAACACAAATACTAAAAAAAAATCTAAAGTGACTTAAATTTGAATAAAAATATTAGCAAACAATAATTTAACACAAATACTAAAAAAAAATCTAAAGTGACTTAAATTTGAATAAAAATATTACCAAACAATAATTTAACACAAATACTAAAAAAAAATCTAAAGTGACTTAAATTTGAATAAAAATATTACCAAACAATCATTTAACACAAATACTAAAAAAAAATCTAAAGTGACTTAAATTTGAATAAAAATATTACCAAACAATAATTTAACACAAATACTAAAAAAAAATCTAAAGTGACTTAAATTTGAATAAAAATATTACCAAACAATAATTTAACACAAATACTAAAAAAAAATCTAAAGTGACTTAAATTTGAATAAAAATATTACCAAACAATAATTTAACACAAATACTAAAAAAAAATCTAAAGTGACTTAAATTTGAATAAAAATATTACCAAACAATAATTTAACACAAATACTAAAAAAAAATCTAAAGTGACTTAAATTTGAATAAAAATATTACCAAACAATAATTTAACACAAATACTAAAAAAAAATCTAAAGTGACTTAAATTTGAATAAAAATATTACCAAACAATAATTTAACACAAATACTAAAAAAAAATCTAAAGTGACTTAAATTTGAATAAAAATATTACCAAACAATAATTTAACACAAATACTAAAAAAAAATCTAAAGTGACTTAAATTTGAATAAAAATATTACCAAACAATAATTTAACACAAATACTAAAAAAACCACATCAATGATTAAGAGTATCCTGTTTTCAAAATGATACCGTTAGTTCTGGAATCAGAAATTATGCCTCTACCATATCTGGAACATTTTTTTTCATGTGCGGAGCTAGCTGCCTATAAAAATATATGCCTAAATAGTATGTGTTTTTTTTTTAGGTTTGATCACGTTTAGATATTTAGATATTATAAAGAACATATTTATTTAATAATGGCAATTCAGAATGGCAAGGAAATAGTATTGAATAGTTTACCTATTACCTATTGTAAATGTCAGTAAAACTTTAGGCTACTCATCGTAAATCAGAGTAAAATTATAGTAATAATATATTGGAATTTATACCAAACATATATTACGTTCTTGAATTTATAAAAGCCTACAAACAGACTAAATAATCATACATTTATATTACTTTTAAAAAACCATGTTTTTATATTACTAATAAAAAACAATAAATTTATATTAATAATATATAACCAAAAGTTTCACTACATCTTCGTCCGAAACCGAAAGATAAACCGAAATCGCTAAACAAAAGATTTTAAAAGACTGCACATTTTTGTGTAATATTGACTAGTTTATTGATACTCTATTTAAGTTAACCACAGAACATGTATAATACAGTTTTTGTATTGACTAGATGTATTATATATCATTTTATTCATAATTGAATACTCTTAAAGATTTAATAACATAAAAGGCAATATAAACTTTATATAAGATTTTTGTACCTAAATATTATTGCATAATGTTTTTATAAAATTAGACGAAACAACACAAAAATGACAAATGCAATGAAAGAAAAAGAAATAATATGGTGACCTAGGTGCATAACACAAATCCATTTCATTAAACCACAATCCATTTTTTCACCTTCTTTGTGGTGATGAAATAATGCGTTTATTATTAACTTCAATGTTTCCTTCGCACATATTAATTCGCAACAATGTAACTAAATGAAATTAATCAATAAGCAGAGTAATAGATGTAGCACTAGCGTTGCAGTCTGAAAGTTAGAGTAGATATTCGGCTGATGACCGAAAGTTAATATCAGTTTCGGCGGAACACGAAAGCAAACCCAAAGCATACTTTTTGGCTTCGGTCGAAACCGAAACTACGGAAGAAACAGGCCATTTGCCTAATCGAATTTTGGTCGGCCTCTAATATTTTTTTAAGATCAATAGTGAATTTGTATTGTGAAAACATTTTACTAATTTTGCTCCTATTCCCAGCTACGCCAAGTTGGTATTGTAGTTTGTGTTGTTTCATATGTTGTTTGAAAAAACTGTCAAAGTTGTATCCTGTACAAAATGTCCGCCACCCGCGTCAACCAACACCAGTCAATTTTGAAATAACAACAGCAAAGATAATTTAAAAAAACACTTAGTAATATTTTAATTCTCCCCCCCCCCCAAACCATCCCACCAGAATTTGAAAACAAAACACAATATATATTTTTAAAATATACCTTTATATAACAGTGGTATACTGATTTGGCACGTTGGGTGCGCGTGTGTGTGGGGGTGGTTGTGGGTGAATATTTTTTAATGTGTTGTCATGGGCTTAACGTCTATGTTCCATGTTTCAGATTGAAGGGATGACGGAAATGTCCAGAGTTGCATGCATACAACATTAATACAAAGGACATGAAAATGACAGCAGACGCACAAGGACTATATAATGTGATTATTATATCTATGTGTGCATAATGTCCAATGATTTATGTATTTCATTATTTATTATTCTCTTGCAATTTTTATGGCAAAGGTCGCGGGATCCAACACGTGTAGTTTTGTGTAAAGGTCGCGGGAGCAAACACGTGTAGTTTTGTGTAAAGCGCGCGGGAGTAACCACGTGTAGTTTTGTGTAAAGCGCGCGATAGCAAACACGTGTAGTTTTGTGTAAAACTCGCGGGAGCAGAAACGTGTAGTTTTGTGTAAAGCGCGCAGGAGACAACACGTGTAGTTTTGTGTAAAGGTCGCGGGAGCCAACACGTGTAGTTTTGTGTTAAGGTCGCGAGAGCAAACACGTGTAGTTTTGTGTAAAGGCCGTGGGTGCCAACACGTGTAGTTTTGTGTAATGGTCGCGGGTGCCAACACGTGCAATTTTGTGTAAAGGTCGCGGGAGCCAACACGTGTAGTTTTGTGTAATGGTCGCGGGTGCCAACACGTGCAATTTTGTGTAAAGGTCGCGGGAGCCAACACGTGTAGTTTTGTGTTAAGGTCGCGGGAGCCAATACGTGTTGTTTTGTGTTAAGGTCGCGGTAGCCAATACGTGTTGTTTTGTGTTAAGGTCGCGGGAGCCAATACGTGTTGTTTTGTGTTAAGGTCGCGGGAGCCGTGTTGTTTTGTGTAAAGGTCGCGGGAGCCAACACGTGTAGTTTTGTGTTAAGGTCGCGGGAGCCAATACGTGTTGTTTTGTGTTAAGGTCGCGGTAGCCAATACGTGTTGTTTTGTGTTAAGGTCGCGGGAGCCAATACGTGTTGTTTTGTGTTAAGGTCGCGGGAGCCGTGTTGTTTTGTGTAAAGGTCGCGGGAGCCAACACGTGTAGTTTTGTGTTAAGGTCGCGGGAGCCAATACGTGTTGTTTTGTGTTAAGGTCGCGGGAGCCGTGTTGTTTTGTGTAAAGGTCGCGGGAGCCAACACGTGTAGTTTTGTGTTAAGGTCGCGGGAGCCAACACGTGTAGTTTTGTGTAAAGGTCGCGGGAGCCAACACGTGTAGTTTTGTGTTAAGGTCGCGGGAGCCAATACGTGTTGTTTTGTGTTAAGGTCGCGGGAGCCGTGTTGTTTTGTGTAAAGGTCGCGGGAGCCAACACGTGTAGTTTTGTGTTAAGGTCGCGGGAGCCAATACGTGTTGTTTTGTGTTAAGGTCGCGGGAGCCGTGTTGTTTTGTGTAAAGGTCGCGGGAGCCAACACGTGTAGTTTTGTGTTAAGGTCGCGGGAGCCAACACGTGTAGTTTTGTGTAAAGGTCGCGGGAGCCAACACGTGTAGTTTTGTGTTAAGGTCGCGGGAGCCAATACGTGTTGTTTTGTGTTAAGGTCGCGGGAGCCGTGTTGTTTTGTGTAAAGGTCGCGGGAGCCAACACGTGTAGTTTTGTGTTAAGGTCGCGGGAGCCAACACGTGTAGTTTTGTGTAAAGGTCGCGGGAGCCAACACGTGTAGTTTTGTGTAAAGGTCGCGGGAGCCAACACGTGTAGTTTTGTGTTAAGGTCGCGGGAGCCAATACGTGTTGTTTTGTGTTAAGGTTGTTGGAGAGAAGCAAATATTAAACTACAAAATAATGTAACGAAAAAGAAACGAATATAAATGTATGTCGAGAACAAATAAACCGACATTGGCTATAATACTGTAAGATTCTATATTCCGGATAGCCATTGCTAAATATTACACTGATTACTTCCGATGCCCCTTTGCCAGATATTAATAAAAGAAGAATAAACGTTTTATACAGTAAACGAACGAGGATATTTTTATTATTTGTTTTTTCAGTTTGTTTGTTTGTTTGTGTGTGACATATCTTCATATATTTCTACCTAAGACGTAGCCAGGATCGCAATTTGGTGATGGGTGGAACATAGTGCAAAATGATGGGATAATGGTGATTGGGGGAGGGGGGGAAGGGTAGGGACAAGGGACAAAGTAAAGAGGGGTGGGGAAATTGTCGGCGCAGTCTATACTGTGGCGCAATTCCGAACTAAAGTAATGCAAAACATGACATAACATAAATTTATATCGATTAATTATTGCAAATTCTCATTTTCTGAAGGAAAAAAAATGTATTCGATGCCTAAGGACTTATTCTTTAGTATTAAGTTTAAAAAAACAAAAACTATTCGAGATATGAAGTACAGCTAGACAATACAATTCGAGATATGAAGTACAGCTAGACAAAACAATTCGAGATATGAAGTACAGCTAGACAAAACAATTCGAGATAGGAAGTACAGCTAGACAAAACAATTCGAGATATGAAGTACAGCTAGACAAAACAACGAGATATGAAGTACAGCTAGACAAAACAACGAGATATGAAGTACAGCTGGACAAAATAAGGAGATATGAAGTACAGCTAGACAAAACAATTCGAGATAGGAAGTACAGCTAGACAAAACAATTCGAGATATGAAGTACAGCTAGACAAAACAACGAGATATGAAGTACAGCTAGACAAAAAAATGAGATATGAAGTACAGCTAGACAAAACCATGAGATATGAAGTACAGCTAGACAAAACAATTCGAGATATGAAGTACAGCTAGACAAAACAATTCGAGATATGAAGTACAGCTAGACAAAACAATGAGATATGAAGTACAGCTAGACAAAACAATGAGATATGAAGTACAGCTAGACAAAAAAATGAGATATGAAGTACAGCTAGACAAAACAATAAGATATGAAGTACAGCTAGACAAAACCATGAGATATGAAGTACAGCTAGACAAAACAATGAGATATGAAGTATAGCTAGACAAAACAATTTTTAAAATTTGTTCCGATTGGGCACGTTGGTCGTGCGGTAACGCGTTCGGCTGGCGTACTGAAGGTTCCGGGTTCGAATCTAGTCTGTGATTTTTTCCCGAGTCTGGAAGGAGTCCCCGAGTCTACCCAGCTCTGATGGTACCTGACCTTAGTTTGGATAAGGTAAAGGCGGGTGTGCATAGTGCTGGCAACACAATCACTTAGTATGCCAAGGCCACGGAATCTGATGAGCGCTGCTTTACCGGCCCTATGGATCAATTTGATCCGACAAGATACTTTACTTTATACCAAGATATAAGAATTAAGAGCTGGATAAATTATCATAATAAATAAAAATAAATATACTTACAATTTATTTTAAAAGATATATTTATTTGTGAATGCTAGCAAATGAAATAACTTTAATATTTAACGTCTTTTCTTAGACATTTTTATTTTTCAAAAATCATTGAGAGAATAATAAGATTGTGTTTAAATCTCTGGTCCCCCACCCCATCTAAGCTATTCCATTGATTTGTACTGAACTGTAACGGATTTTTAAAATTATTTATTGCCTTTGAGCATTTTCGTTGCCGATTTTCTAATATATAACACATCACCTGGAATTAGGCGGGCAACCTGCTTGCAGGACTGGCTGGGGCCAATAACACGGCTAAAACGGAGCTACAAATAGCCTACCGTCTTGAAGCTAGTAAGTTACTGCATTACTGCACCCTGGCACACCCCACGTCCACAGTGAAGCAGTGAACATAATATGTGACAAGGAGTAATTGAAATAACAGTTTCATATTACGCTTCTTATTAGCGTCACACACATCATCACACAGTCATAAGCTCCAGACAAAAGAGCCTCGCTTGTAAAAAGCCGAAGGGAAGACATATAGACGAATCTAACGGGAAAGTAGTAATAACACATCAAACGTTAAATTTTAACTTGCGAATACATCACAAAAAAATAGTCACTTAGGCCTCCAACATATCCAGAACTGAGCAGCCCGAATAGTCCTCAAGAAGAAGAAGTCTAATAATATCACTCCTCTGCTCCGATATCCTGCTCTGGCTATCCATCAACAACCGTATATCATATAAGCTGGTTTCTTTCTGCTATAAGTGCCTGAATAACTCTGCCCCGGATTATCTTTGCTCCTGTCTTGAGCTCTACACCCAATCCCGTCCACTTCGCACGGCTTCTGACGCGCTTACTCTGCGGATCCTTCGTGTGAGGCTAGTGTCCGCAAAGTGTATTCTCCTACGCGGGACCGTCCGCCTGGAATCCCCTCTCACTACAGCTTCACAGCTTTGACACCTTTAGGAGCCGGCTGAAGACTCACCTATTTCGTTTAGCAGTATTTGCGTATACATATAAATACATTTTCGTCTGTTGTTCGTTGTCTGTGTTCTGTAACTGTCGTCAGCGCATAGAACTGTCATCAACGGGATATGCGCTATACAAGCACCATTGTTATTATTATTATTATAACTAGTGAACTACTCACAAAGATGACGAGATGAAAACACTAATCGTATCTTATATGTTACAGACGCTCCTTTATAAAGAAGATTATTGCGTCCTACGCTCATCCGTGGTCTGAGTGTAGTCTTGCATTTTGATTAGAGTTTTAAATGGTTTAAGTTACTGGTTTTCCTGGTTTGTTCAGGCAACCCATTTTATACCTGGATGCCACTTGGGAAAAAAGATTACTTGTATGTATTTGTTCTTGCTTATAGGAAAAGTCTTGTTATTTATTGATATCTTTTATTATACATTACAGACGCTCCTTATAGAAAAAAGATTACTGCGACCTACGCACACCCGTGGTTTGAGTCTAGTCCTTGCATTTTGATTAGTGTCATAAAAGCATTTATTCTTCTTCTTCTTCATGTTACTGTGGACACCCCGTTAGGACCGAAGAAAGTGTCCACAATTTAACTAAACACAAAATAAAAAATATCACAGTAGTGGTGTCGAGGAGGGAATGACTTTCGTAAACAAACCAGGAAATTCATCGCCGTAACTTGATATTAAGAAAATCAAAGTCAAAGACTAGACCTACACCACGGGAAAATCGTAAGGTGCAATAATCTACGCTATAGAGCGTTCGCAATGGGCGTGGCTTAGATTTTTTAGTGACGTATTTGTGTAAATAGTAGCCACTTGATGTACAAAAATGGTGAAGTACTTCTTTATCATGCCTAATTCACATCTGAATATTGGCTATATTACGCACAAATCATTAGATAAATCGTCGTAGATCATCTTACTAGTACAAGAGAGAGACTAACATGGCATTTTTTCAACGAATTTCAACATTTTAAGCTCAATTCATCATCTTAATATCTGGCCGGTAAGTGTTGCATTTGAATGGATTTATTGAAGCGAATTATTGGAGTCATTCGTTATTTTCATTGTAGGCCTAATCGTTCAATAGTAATGTAACATTTTTAATGTAAGAATCTTCTTGTGTTAGGTCTATTCATCTAATATAGAATTAATAAAATCCATATTAATACATTAATCATCATTTTAAACACAAAATATCAATAAAAAAAAAGCTCGAGCCTATATGATACTATATTAATACAGCGCCATTGTACACCATTACACAAAGTAAACAAAAAACACGTGATTTTTGTCACGTGATTGCAAACGCCCTATAGAAGTAGCTTATGTAAAAGCCATGGAACTTCGGATATATGTGTGGTATTTTGCTACAGGTGTCTTCTGCTAGAGGAGATCCACATCACAGATAAGTGCGGCTACCTACCCGTACAGGGAAACCTAACGAGCTGCGTCCGGGAGGCATTATCACGCCAAACGACCATTCGTCTTCGCAGATTCTCTTTCAATGGCCTGGAGGTCAAGCTGGACCAGACCTGGCTTTGTTTTCTAGTTGACTGGTGGCAGAAGAATAATGAAAAACTCCTTTTTGGATGGTAAATCTCTTTTCTTGTTTAAATTGTACATTTTAAGTGATAGACTTGCTCGGATGAACATACGAACAAAAACACTTTTGTTCCCGAGTGGCATCCGGGCATGTATACCAGGAAAAGAGTTATGCTCATCTTCTATAATTTTACATAAATATAAGTAATTTTAAAACAAATGTTATTTTTGTTAATTAAAAAGAAGATACATTTTTAAGAGCATTATATTATACAATTGTTGTAATCAATAATGTTTAAAAGATAAATTAGACTACTTAGGCTATTTGGATTGACAGAGAAAGTTTTTTTTTACGACTGTTTAGTGTAAATTTATTTTATACCTCTCATAATTAAATCTTGTAATGAATATCATAATGCTGGCTTTATATAAGAAATAATAGTTAGCCAGTAATATTTGTTATATTACAAAACATAACTTGTTTGGCAGTACTATTGAATCAAATTTAGAAACTCTTTTTTTAATTAAAGGGAGATAATTAGCCTGTTTTATTTGCGCTTATATTCCAATATTATTATGTTTCTTTTTTTATATATATATAAAAGACTAAATAACATACAACTTATTACTTTATAATGACCAAACTGTAAAAAGTAGTTGAAAATTATATAAGTATTATATAACTAAAAATAATATGCAAATTTTTTTAACATTACATTAACTACTCAGTTTGTATGATTACTTAGGATCAATTCCACTAATGATACACTAGCATAAATCTAAAATAAATTCAATAAACTATGTCTGTTTTACATTTAAAATTAAAATAATGCTCTTTACAGAAGAAATAATATTGATTGTTATTATTTTTAACTAAGCCTTCCAATACAGTTCCCACTCTAGGAAGGGTGCTGGGTAGGGGGATGGATGGATGGGGGGGGTAGGGGGATGGATGGGGGGGGGTAGGGGGATGGATGGGGGGGGTAGGGGGATGGATGGGGGGGGTAGGGGGATGGATGGGGGGGGGGTGACAATGAAGAAAATATTAAAATAAAATGTAAGCATTCATGGGTGTGTAATCAATAGATAGGCCTCATGAATAATGATTGGTTACTGGTTTGTAGTCCAGACCAGGGGTCGGCAACCTTTTTTATTATAGAGTGCTGAAGTAGGATTTCTAATTCATTCAGCGTGCCAACAGCTTAAGCGTCGCCCGGCACTAGCACTCAATTTTTTGTGAGAGAGACTTGAATTGCCGTTTAGGAGGTGTTCCGCGCGCCATTGGAAATTGATCTGCGTGCGACTTCTGGCACGCGTTGCATAGGGCCGACCCCTGGTCTAGACGAAAACATTTTCTTAATCATAGAGCCAACGTCTAACTTTGGATGTCGTTGTTAAATTCCGCAGTAATTGTACTTTTTTTATATTTATAGAGAGAGCTTTGTTTTACATGTGTATGTATTGTCTACTTACTAACTTGAACATTTTAAAAATTTCAATGCCGCATCTGGAGGGAAAATTAACATAAATAAATCGAATATAATGGGCCTTGGTGCCTGGAAACGAAAAGAACATTTTCCGTCCAATATTCAAAATAAAACAAAAATCAAAATTACAGGCATCGTTTGGCACAACAATCCACACACTTACAATACAGAACAGTACAATGGATTATTACAAACAACAGATAACATAATAAATATGTACACACATGTCTCAAACACGATTTTTGGTCGTTCAGCAATCGTTAACACTCTCATTATACCGAAAATCATTTATATAGCTTCAGTTACAGAACCTCCACCACATTTCATAACCAATATGAATAAAAAAATTAGAGCCTTTTTATTTAAATCTACCATTCGCTCCATTCATCATAACACACTGATACAAAATAAACGGGATGGTGGGATAGGTTTGCAAGATATAAAAACAAAGATACAAGCACTGAGATTAAAATATGTAGGCCAAATTGTACGTGCACCTGATAAGTTGCCTTTAGCTATGTATTTTTATGGTCTAAAGCTAAACAAACTTATTCCAATTCAAAACAATACACCTCATTATTTTGGCAACTTTTCCTCTTCATTTTACAAGTCAGTTACACGCATTTTACATAACAATGAACACTTGATACATAGCAAAACAAAGAACATTTACATATCTCTCATTACACGGGTCCAGATCCCACTTTGTACACGGATTAAATGGGGGAGACAGTTAGGGATTACAGACTTTCATGACACATTCATCAGTTTACACAACAAACACATTACACCACAATCAAAAGAGATATCGTACAAACTCCTTTTTAACATGACACCAACATTAGATAGGAAGAAACAAAATACACGCAACACACCTATATGCAAGATGTGTAACTCACATACACAAGAAAATGAGGAACATATCTATCTAACATGCCCCGCAATCATACCAACAAAACAAACATTAAAATTAATCATGGACACAACAACACAGTCAGACATAGACATAGATTTAGCCATTACACTCTTCAAAATACCTAGACTTAGAAACAAAACAAAACACACATTAAACCTCATCACACTAGCAGAATACAAACAACACATATGGAAAACATATCTTAAAACACGGTTTGACCAAAAACACTACCCCCCACACATCATAGAAGACATATTCAGACAAAAACTTGAAACACATTTAGATAAACATCAACCGCCCACTCTGTAATTTCATTTAATAGTTTGCTTTTATAACTGTTTTATGTATTATAATGTATTTCATAGATGAGATTCTTATGTATTTTATTATTTGGTTCATTTGTTTAATTGGTAGAGTAATTACATTCATATGTTATTAATACGTTGTTTTAAATACGGAGATGCCCTTGTATTGTAAGTTTCACGTTGTTAACTATTCATCAAGGGCAAATTTTTATTTTCACTTCCGGTGCGATGTCTCTTTCAGTGAATGTAAAATTTTGTGTTGTTTTTGTTTGTGTGTTGTGTGTTTTTTTTTTGTTTTTTTTTAAGCACCACTATGTACATATTATTTTTATATAAGTTTACGGGTGTATTTTGTTAAAACTATTGAAAGGTTTAGGAGACGATATTTTAATTTCATGGCTTATAACACATGAAATAACGAGGAGAGAGACTTGGCCTTTCTGGGTCCGTCTTCACCGATTTTGCCTCCTTTATTACTTTTAGCTTCACTGCCTTCCACGGAATGGAATTAAGGTTCACTGTTTTCCTCCCGTTATTCCTTACCCTTCTTTTCAAATGTTTTCTTCGTTACCTATCTAATACAAAAACTTATGTCTAATATTAATCTTTTTTCTTCAAATTATTTTTATCAGAGTGACATCAATGTATAGTAAAAGAAGAAGGACCGATATACAAATACCGGCCCAACTTCCCCTTTTTTTGGCACATTCGCCAGGGTGTTAACTGGTGCAGGCCGGTCATCCGGCGACGCTGGCTTGGGAAGGTGGGAGGGCCAGGAAAGTCGGGCCTTCCAAACTTTATGTCACTACCAAACAAATTGCATTTATTTCCCTATCTCTCTTTCAATAGTTCATGCCGATGGGAACGGCTAAACGCTATTTGAAACCTAAAGACAACTTGGGAGTTTCCTAATCTTTTTAGAGAACTGCACAGATTTTTTTCTCACTTGTGAAGGTTCCCGTTGTGGGATTACCTGTGAATGACACCTTTCGTCACCCGTCTTCTATGGGTGTTTCACTTTTCTTTGTCATCTGTGACCCTTTCTTTTTTTTTTTTTTATATATATACATTTAAGACCGCGCTTGTTGGTTAAAATTAAATATATACTCCGAAAGGGATATAACAATTGAAGCTAGATGTACATAATTTCTACCAAACTTTGGTTCATTTTTCTCCATATTATGTTGTTTTAAATATCTTACAGTTAATAATGGATGGTTACGTTTATTATATGTTTAAATTAATTAAAATATGTATGGATGCCAAGCAAGAATGTCAAATAAAAAAGAATGAATGAATTTAAATTTAAAGTTAGTTACAATATTAGCGTAAATTAAATCTTGCCTATCCCCCCCCCCTCATTTCTCGCCAATCTAAATAATTGTAGAGGTACCCACTTGGTTACAATCATCCTATTTTCGATAGCCCCCCCACCCCTCACAAAGACTCCCGAACATAAATGAATTTCTATTGCTCTACTCCTTTTTCTCTGGTTTTGTTGTAATAAAATTAATAACATAAAATTAAAATTTCCTCTATTCCTTCCCCAATGTAAACGTGTATAATTTCTACTTTATACAATCAGATATATATATGTTATGTATAAGATGCATGTACACTATTGAAGTATGATACGAAAGTAAGGAATGAAATGAAAAACTATGTCAAATAAACAGAATGAATGGATGTGAAAGTCTAAACCTAACTACAACAACTACATAAATTATCTAAATTTGTTTAAATACTCTATGTTGTCTTCTATCCTTTAGAATTTTAAAAATTGCAATTAATGTCTTCTATCCTTCCTCTTAATGTACAAATATATGAATATTATTGTACATGTAAAAAGTGTCAATAAACATTGTTGAAAACAAAAAAAAAACTCCGTTTGTTTTACATTTAAAATTAAAATAATGCTCTTTACAGAAGAAATAGTATCGATTGTTATTATTTTTAACTAAGCCTTCCAATACAGTTCCCACTCTAGGAAGGGTGCTGGGTAGGGGGATGGATGGGGGGGGGTAGGGGGATGGATGGGGGGGGGGTAGGGGGGTGGATGGGGGGGGGTAGGGGGATGGATGGGGGGGGTAGGGGGATGGATGGGGGGGTAGGGGGATGGAGGGGGGGGGGGTAGGGGGATGGATGGGGGGGGTAGGGGGATGGATGGGGGGGGTGACAATGAAGAAAATATTAAAATAAAATTTAAGCATTCATAGTTGTGTAATCAATAGATAGGCCTCATGATTAATGATTGGTTACTGGTTTGTAGTCCAGACCAGAGGTCGGCAACCTTTTTTATAATAGAGTGCCGAAGTAGGATTTCTAATTCATTCAGCGTGCCAACAGCTTAAGCGTCGCCCGGCACTAGCACTCAATTTTTTGTGAGAGAGACTTGAATTGCCGTTTAGGAGGTGTTCCGCGCGCCATTGGAAATTGATCTGCGTGCGACTTCTGGCACGCGTTGCATAGGGCCGACCCCTGGTCTAGACGAAAACATTTTCTTAATCATATAGCCAACGTCTAACTTTGGATGTTGTTGTTAAATTCCGCAGTAATTGTACTTTTTTTATATTTATAGAGAGAGCTTTGATTTACATGTGTATGTATTGTCTACTTACTAACGAGCGAGTCTTTCGAAATGTCCCCAAAAGTGACCTGTTCTCGTGACATCAGCATCCAGATCCTGAAGCAAGCTGTTGCCTCTTCCCCTTGTGGGTTCCATGATAAGGGGCTGTCTGGTGATGCTGGAAGTCGGTTTTTCTAAGTGTGTGCCTCCAAACCATCTGCATCGTTTTTTTGCATTTTCTCCAGATCGGCTGCCTGTTGACCCGCGCGACTCCAGATCTCATCGTTACTGATCATGTCTATCCAGAGTATCTGCAAAATCGTCCTGAGACACGAGTTTATATTAAAGTCTGGATATAGACTTAATATGAATATATGTTAACATTGTTATAACATAACTATGTAACCTATATTATTCATATTATATTTACATTGTTTATAATTGGTTTTATGAGAAAGATGTCCAGTAGATACCATTTCGACGTTCGATACAAGAAAAAAGGTCAACCACAGTAGAGTGGTGCTAAAAGAAATTAGCATTAATTTAACTAGGCCTATATATAAAAGCTCTTTTAACATGAATAGGCCTATCCATGTTATACATGACATGGGTAGGCCTACTCATCTGAAAATGAAAAAGATAGTAAGGATAACTGGTAGACCAGTTATATAATCTTATTTAAACAAGGAGCGTCTGTTATGTATAAGATAAGACAAGTCAAATTTTAATTAAAACATTCGATCGTCCTTTGACATCTAACTACCTCCTTGTCTCCCAACCCCTCCCCCCCCCCCCCATGTCAATTTCCTTACACCAAAAGACATTGTTTTCTACAACTACCCCCCCCCCCCCTTTTCCTTTTATTTTCTCAATCCTATTTTTTTTAAAATCCATCGTCAGATGACACATTTTCGCCAATCAGAGCATCCCAGTGACGCTGGATTGTCCCGCGGCTAGTTCACCGGATTGTCAACAAAACGGACCCCGGGTTCTAGCCCTGCCGCCGACCAATCCCTACCGCCCTGTAACAATATCTTCTATCCAGAAGGAACGTCTGTAAACGTATGAATTAATCCGGCTGTCACCGATCTAACTGTTAAAAGCTATAGGATAGGATGTACATTTAACATTGTTTCATGTACACATTAAATGTTGATGTTCTGTTGCTTTCACTTACACATTTACTACTGCTACATTTATTGCAAGTCGGCTTAACCCTTTCATCATTCAACATTGGTGTAATTATACGTTTATATTGAATTGCATGCTGTCGGTGAACTTATACGCGTAAGAATAAAAAAAATTGAACAGCAAACAAGCTAAGATATAAGACAACAATATGCCTATATATAGATATACATTTTTTTTTTTAGTGAGTAAACATTGCGACATACAAATAAAAAACCAAACAGAAAAAAAACATTATTAACAAACAAACAATAACAACAAACATAAACAATTACATTGACAAATTTTCTCTAAATAACTTTTTGGGAGACGTTTCCATTTGATAAAGTCCACATCAATGTCTACAGTAAACACAATTTGGGCTTTTATATTTATTTTACATTTGGGGGGGGGGGGGGGGGGCGGTAGCCGAGCCGGCAGCGCGTTCGACTGGCGTAACGAAGGTCCGGGTTCAAATCCTGGTAAAGACTAGGATTTTTTTATCGGGCCTGGAGGATGTCCCCAGTCTACCCAGGTCTGATGGGTACCTGACCTTATTTGTGGTAAAGTAAAGGTGGCTGTGCATTGTGCTGGCCCTAAAATCACCTAGTATGCCGTGGCCAGATAAACTGGTGAACGCTGCTTCACCGGCCCTATTATCAATTTGTTCCTAAGCGTACTTTATAATCTTTTATATTTTATAAAGTATATTTTAGACTTTGTGTACCTTTTTTCTCTCTCTATATATATAGGCATATATCTAAATAAATATGAATGTACATAATGTTGAATTTAGGAGTCAAATTGGTCGTATTACAATGCACTCCCCCCACACACACCCTTCGCACCTTGATCCCCACGCCACTTAATCGTAAAGCTCTACCTGCCCCTTTTTTTACTCTCTTATTGCATGTGTGTGTGTGTATGTGTGTGCGTGTGTTTTGTCTTATGCATGCTGTCAGTTACATTGTCAAAGAAGTGCCCTCTTCGACTAAGTCCCCTGTCTAAAGTCTATGTCCAAAAGGTAACTGACAAATGGGTTGAACTTCTAAACTAATTAAAAAAAGCCTTTATCTCTACACTTCTGACTGCAGGCTTTCCTTATCTGTGAAGCCGGCTGGCCTAGCGGTTAGCTCACCAGACTGTCAACCAAAAAACCACTTGACACGTCGCGGGTTCGAGCCCCGCCACCGGCAGATCCCTGTCGCCCTACAGGAGTTTTGGGACTAGATGACGTTAATATTGAGTTGTTATCACATGCGCTTAACCGGCAGCAGTGAAACCTCTCACAGATTAATAGTCTTCTAGAGCGCACTGAGCATGCTAATATAGCATGGATAGAAGCGCTATATAAATTACCATTACCATTACCATTACCATCTGGATTACATTCCCTGCTAAATTTTTCTCTAGCTCATGTTCTCTCTCTCGTTTTCTCTCACTCTCTCTTGTTCTCTCTCAGTCTTTCTTTCTCTTCCTCTTTCTTCTCGTATTTCCAACTTATTACATTATCGTTTTTGTTTTTCTTATTTGCTTCATATCTGTTTATGAACTTATGTTCGCTTTTCCACTTTTTCACTAGTCTTTTTTCTCTCATTTTTCCATTTTTATTTCTGTTTACTCTTTCCTATCCAACTCTCTTAATCATGTCTTTCAAGTATCTGTTTTATCTTTCATCACTCTATTCTCTCTATCGACACTTTTCTCTCTCTCTCTATCTATCTCTATGTCTCTCCATCTATCGATCTATCTATCTATTTATCTATCTATCTAACTTTCTGTCTGTCTTTCTGTCTTTCTGTCTATCTGTCTATCTGTCTATCTGTCTATCCGTCTATCCGTCTATCCGTCTATCCGTCTATCCGTCTATATGTCTATCTGTCTATCTGTCTATCCGTCTATCCGTCTATCCGTCTATCTGTCTATCTGTCTATCTGTCTATCCGTCTATCCGTCTATCCGTCTATCCGTCTATCCGTCTATCCGTCTATCCGTCTATCTGTCTATCTGTCTATCTGTCTATCTGTCTATCTGTCTATCTGTCTATCTGTCTATCTGTCTATCTGTCTATCTGTCTATCTGTCTATCTGTCTATCTGTCTATCTGTCTATCTGTCTATCTGTCTATCTGTCTATCTGAATATCTGTCTATCTGTCTATCTGTCTATCTGTCTATCTGTCTATCTGCCTATCTGTCTATTTGTCTATCTTTCTATCTATACAGGAGTCTATCTGTCTATCTGTCTATCTGTCTATCTGTCTATCTGTCTATCTGTCTATCTGTCTATCTGTCTATCTGTCTATCTGTCTATCTGTCTATCTGTCTATCTGTCTATCTGTCTATCTGTCTATCTGCCTATCTGAAAGGCTAGATTCCGTTCTCGGGTCTGGTGTTTATCCCTAGTCGGTACCTGAACTTTAGTTGGGGTTAAAGGCGACTGAATATTGTGCTGGCCACTAAATCCCCTAGTATGCCGCCTGATACTGATGCTTCCGTTGTTAGCCAGCGTTCTTGGCACTACAACAACAACTGTTATCAACAGGTCGGATAAAAAAAAAAAAATTCCGTTTAGTGGTCTGGTGTCAGAGCGCTATATTTTACTGACAGGTAATCCTCTAAAACAGCCACTAAAATACTGTTTTACTTGTCTCAATTTTAGTCTTCTTAAACATACAATTCGTAAATATTAAAGGAGGGGCGTGGGAGGAGAGAACGGAGAAGGGGTGGCGATACAAACTATAGGCCTACTAACTGGGTGTTGTTGGGGGGGGGGGAGGGAAAGAAGTCCAGAACTCCACAACAAATCAACAAGAATGAAATATTAAGACCACAACAACAGTAACATCAACAAAAAACACACAAAAAATTATTTCATTAGTTTTTTATTTGACCAAGACCTTAGGCCTAAAACTAATTTATGGAGAAATGTAAAATGTGTCCAGTGAAGCGGAAGACAAGAAGATATAAAGCAAAAATACAACATGTTGATGACATGGCATATGTTGACGCCGGTAGAAACAAGTAGGCCTAATAATCTCAAAGTTTACATAGATATAAACTTTATACACACACACACAAAAGACTTATTACCGTTTTAACACAGTTTATGTACAACATTATAAAGTTAAATACAAGTTAAGTGCTAGGACTGGCATGATTATTAACCCCCACTGAATGATGGAAGGATTAGCGCGTTCAAAGATAAGCTTGATCAAGGCAAACGCTTGCTTTAATATTTCGGGCATGGAATGGGTTGCCTGAACAAACCAGGAAAACCAATAACCTAACATCATTTAAAACATCAATAAAAATGCAAGACTAGACTCGGCTCACGGATGAGCGTAGGACGCAATAATCTTCTTTATAGAAGGAGCGTCTGTAATGTATAAGATAAGACTCTTCTTTTCGTAATTTCCGATCGGACTAAGTCATCTAGACTTCCGGGCTAGTAATTGGCTAAGATTTTCTCTATGTATTACTAAGATTAAAATCGAAAGTTGTATACAGCGGAAGTCTGTAAGAAAGTTTAGGAATCATTAAAGACAGTGACAGTGTGCGCACGGAAAAAACAACAACAAAAGTTAAGCTCTAAAAATAGACCAAGTGATCCAGCTCATTATAGTCTTTGATGTGCACCGGAAAACTTGAGGACGTATTGAAAGCCTCACATGCGCAAACTAACATTTCAGCTCTAAAAAAATATAGCAGCCGGGGTCCCTCTTATTAAAGTTTGTGATCAAACGTAATATAATTTTTTTTTCACAAATTATAAAAAAAGACTTTTTTTTTTTTTGTTTAAGCTTTATGTTAGAGTCAACGGTTCTCATCCAGTAATAATAGGCGTAACCATGAATGTAAGCTTTTGAATCGATCGGGTAAGAGGGGGTGAGGGGTTCCTTCAGATAACGTTGATAATAGCTTACAGTATTACATTAATATATTAATTAATTATTATATTATATTATATTATTATATAGTATTATATTAATAGTATCACAGCTAAATACAAAGGATTGCAAGTGAAGTTCGTAGATATATTTTTTTTCTATAGGTTGTTGTGATGCTTGACAAGGGAGTGGATACTGTAGAGAAAACAGACATAGAACCACTGGTGTAACTAAATGAAATGTAAACTTAAAATAGTTCAATTATATCATTTGTTTAAAAAAAAATACGATGAAAGTATTTGCACTTCGATTGTAAATATAAGTCTACAAACATGTCAGACTATAACGTATTACACCATAATAAAAAAACACACTCTAAAATGAAAGTTTTAATATATCTAATAACACTAAAAGTTCATCACTAAACCTAGAAACACTAGAAGAGAGAAGAGCTAAGAGTTAAGTATAAGGCATTAAACTCTAACTATGAAATACAACACAATAACAAATATAATAATCTTCTTTATAGAAGGAGCGTCTGTAATGTATAAGATAAGATAATATCCCCATGATCAGATACACATAGGGACAGAAACACTTTTCTTATCCCATAATATGCTAGAAAAGCATATAAGTACACTTTCTTCCCGAGTGGCATCCAAGCATGGAATGGGCTGCCTGAACAAACCAGGAAAAAAAAACAGCAACTTAACACGATTCAAAACACTAATCAAAATGCAGGACAGATAAGATAAAAAGAACTTAGTCTTATTTAACCCTTTCAGGACCAAAGGTGGTTAGGATTGAAATTTTTTTTTATATTTGTAGTATATGCTTGAAATGGAGGTAGATGAACAATGCTATTAAAATTTTACACAAAATTTGTTTTTGAGGGGTGTGTCTGAATGCGGTACTTTTGAGTACCACGAAAGATTTCCACAAGCGGTACCTATAAGTACCAATATGTTTAAAGTACAATGCTCATATATTTTAATAACATGTATTGAACTTTAATGACAAAAAAGGTCATAAATGAAGTTTCAGATTTTTAATTACTCTTTTTATATTAAAAATTCATGCCAAGAATAATATATAAATAAAGCATGTTATAACAAGAAAGCTGATCTAATTAGATAACAATAACAAAGTCACATATCAGTCATTTATATCAAGAAAAAGTAAAAAACAATTATTTTTCTCATGAGAGCAAAGAAATTAATGGCCCAATATACATTTTCATTTACTGTGAGGTCTAGACTGAATCTTTTTTTGTGAACAAACCTCACATCACCCTCTTTCATTAACATAAACAAGGTAATGGCTTCCAACATTATTCAATCGAATTGAGTCACTAAGAGAATAACCACCCCGCCTTTGCTTCTTTGGTTTTGGTAATGGTGATTCATAGGGGCTGTTTAGAGGACGTCCTACAAGAGGAGGCCGGGACAGAGTAATCAGCCCTAAGGCAACATCTCGGAGAAAATGTAAAAGGGGCAATTTTGTAGCAGTTATCTTGGAATATGATATGTAAGCATTAATAACAGTTCTGTCAATAAATCCAAAAAACAATCCGTGCCACCATTTCTTTGCTTTTCTATTAAGTCCATAAGCAGCTATTAGCATGTCTGCCTTGTCCACTCCACCCATGTACATATTGTACTCCTTTACCGCTAGTGGACAGACAAATTCTTCTTCATTCCCATCCTTTTGTGTTCTTTTAACAACTGATGCTTCAGAAGAGTGAAAATTAGATGCTACTAGAACACCTTTATTATCCATCCATTTAACAACAAGAATTCCGTCAGAGCTTGTCCTAAAATCACATTCACCTCTAGCCATCTTTTTATCTTCTTACAAACCCACTGGAAGTCCTCTCCTATTCATTCGAATGGTTCCACAACCAAAAACTGAAAATTCTTTCATTTGTTCAAGAAGAGGTATGGAGGTGAAATAATTGTCAAACTATACTTGATGATTTCCACCTTTGAGATCTTCAATAAGATTGAGAATCACATTTTCACCCAGTCCAAAACCTGCCACTGAGCCTGTTCCCTTGCCTTGGTATACATGTAGTTTGCTTATATATCCATCCATGTCAGACCACACCCAGAGTTTAAAACCTCTTTTGATGGGTTTCATTGGACAGTATTGTTTTATACTAGACCTTCCCTTGAAGAGTACCATGCTCTCATCAATACTCTGGATACGACTGACATCATAAAGTTTGACAAATTGTTGGTTGAGGGACCTATATGATGTAAATATAAACAAATGAAATTGTTATATTCATAATAATTAAACTTATTGTAAAACAGAAAAAAAATATGAAAAGACATTTTTTTATTCTACTAAATTCCTATTAAAAAAATATATATATAGTGAATCTAACCTTTATGTTTTATAAATTCATTGTATGAATCTCCCTTCTCTTTTTTTCTCCAAATACGATCTCTTATGGGTAGAGGATTGTCAACTTCACTGATATCGGATGAAGAGTCATCTTGTGCAGATCTTAAATTAAATATAAAATTGTAAAATTAGTATATAAAATATAAGATTTATATGTAACTATTTTTAACAATTATAGTAATACAAATCACTTGCTCAATTCAGGTCTATACATTTAAATTATTTTACTAAAACAATTCAATACTGCTTACTGTGTAGTTGAAGATTTAGGATCACATTGAATATATTCTTCGTCTGAATCGGACTCCTCGTCAGATAAATTATCAGGCAAATTTTCAAGTAAAATATGAGCCTCATTTATGTTGTACCAACGTTCTCTGCGTGAGCAACTGGGGCCGTGTTCTGACATTGCTCTGTAGAAATTGTTAACAATATAGCAATATATATAGCAATCATAAACTTCTAAAATATAAACAAAATTTATAAACATGAAACTAATATTTTGTAAATATATTTTGTATTTCACATAAATTTAGCATACTGGGATAAAAACACAATACTATCTTATTTAATTAGGTGCCTTGAATTCAAACCCAATTTTATGCAAAAAGTTGATACACAAGTTATATGATAATTTTAAAAACTATGTAAAAATAATACATTTTATAAGCTTTTATTTTGCCAAATATGAATTATTAAAATAAATTTTGGAAAAGAAATATGTAATTAATAAAAAAATATATCAATACATGTCATTGTCACATATTACTTTAAATATATCTAAAGAGATATGACAAAAATATAGCTTTCCTATTATCAACCAGTGAAGCTGGAAATCCTACGTGGTTCTTATAAGTACCAGTCGTATAAACTATATTTAGATAGGCACTTCAACAAACGTGAATTTCCGATTTTTAAAAACCCGTGATGGCGGAATTTTTTCTTTCTTCCGGCTTTTACGGTGTACTACCGGAAACGGTGATAGTGACATCATGGTTTAACCGTCATTTATTTTTAGACCTGCATTTGTTCAGACCGAAGACTTCGAATTTATCGATATAATTTGTTGTTTGGTGCCGTTCATGTGAAAAATACACAAAACAAGCAAATTTAAGGTAATTTTCGCTTATTCACTACTAATATTTAAAATTAGGCTACCATATTCTTTTTTCTCTTACTCATTCTTCATCCAAGTCTTGAAACTACAGTACCATTGGATTTTAGTCAAGATAAAGCCCCTAAATGCCAAGGACGGTACAAATCATGATCAATGTGTCACTAAAATCGAAAGTAGACATTTTAATTTTGTATATTTAGCGGAAGTTGAATTTAATACAAAAATAAGCTATAATTTCGCATTTTAATCTTTTATAATAATAATTGCTTTGCTAATGAAACATTCTAATAGCCTTTCCCAAAGCCTTTGCCTTTAATTCCTGTAATAATTAATAAGCCTAGTACTAGAATTACTAGTACTATTGACTTGATACTCCTAATGATTCTTATTTAGGCCACATCTAGGCCTATATTTATATTCTCTAAATTATATTCTAGCATCAATAGGCTATATATACCTAATACATATACTCTAGACTTAGCAAATTAGACTTTCCTATGCCAGGCTATGCCTACGTACTATTTAGTAGTATAAGTAGGCCTATAGTTACAGGCCTACACTATGCATCGGCTTTTATTTCTTATGCTGATGGTGCTATGCTATGCATAGGCCTATCCTTTTGCCTATTGAGTCACTATTGACCTCTTCAAATGTCATAATTCATATGCCGTATGCATGTGGCCTAAGACATGGCCATGCTTGTGCTAATTTTAATTAGATTATTATTAATTTAATACTATTTATTAATTATAATTTATAATAATTAAATAGTAGTAGCGTTGTAAGTGGTAGGCCTAAATAACAGTAAATAAGCTTTTTAATATTTATTATTAAAATTATAATAGTAATACTAATTTATTATAATAGTTTTATAGTAATAGTAGTAATTAGCATTAAATAGTAAATAACTTACATAAAGCATAACTTCTAAGCCTAAGTTATTGTATGATTGTATGTTATATTATTAACACTATTGTCAATAATTTTAACAAAATACAATTATTTTATAGGTATAACTTCCTCTGAGCGGGACATGCACTTTCATAATAGTCTTTCAGCAACGACATGTCAAATAAAAAGTTAATAAGCAAGAACCTGAAATCCTTGATCACCAAAGTATCTAGTTATAAAAAGAGGTTTGTGGCATAATATATTTTTAAAGCGTATGACTGAATGTGTTAATATGTGCATGCATGATAAAAATGTTTCCAAGAATTGCATATATATAATTTGGAAATTGTTGCTTTTTCCCATTGTCTCACTTTAAGGATAACACCTTTTGTTACTTATTATAGGTTGAACACCATTTGGCATCCCATTCAACACCTGCGGGAGTCTTCTAATGTACCATAACAAAGAAAAAAGACCATCACCAGCAGCTGACAGTATTTCAAGGAAATCACATCAAGATAAGGAGATCTCTTTGCCCACTTGTATAAAAGTTATATTTTGATTGCGACGTGTGCTTGTAGACCAGAAGAAATTGAGTTCCAAGTGTGCTACCCAACCTTGCCAAAAAAGTTTAAAAGTAAAGGTAATGTTCAACCTAGTGCTGGTCCAAAAACCTAAAGTGACACTCTTTTATCTGTATATAACTGTTGTTTGCTATGTTATTTTATGTGTATTTAAATTGTGGACTTTTTCCTCGGTTCTACGGGGTCTCCACAGTATTACGAAGAAGAAGAAGTAGTGTCTGAGAAATTAAAGATCAATGTTTTAAAGTAAAGTAAAAGTAATTTTTTTTTAAAGGATTTTATATTAAGACCCTGCCTACAGACTTAAGTCAGAGATGTACAAAATTCAAAAGCAGATGGAAGCTGAAAGCTGAAAACAAATTTTTATTATAAATCTTTTATGTGTATTTAATTTTTGCCTTGTGATAAAAATAAAAAATAGCATAATAATATAAAAACATATATAACTTAACTATATGATATAATGTAGCATAAAGAAAGAAAAGCACAAAGTAAGTTGTATTTAAACTAATATTATGTAGTTTATATGCATTTTTCTTTTATGCATTAGCCTTTTCAATATTAGCCCTCCACAACCACCCACAAATAAAGAAAACGCAGTACCCGTAAACAAAAAAAAAAGGATTAATCATGTATGTTCCATAGGAATTTACAAATATGCACCATAATAAAGTGTAAAGAAAAAACAGATGAAAACAGATTTTGACACTTGGGGATGTGGGTGACAATTTTATAGAAAGTGTTTCCATAGGTTTAACATGTATGTGCCGAGTTTCAAATTGATAGGAATATAGAAATTTGTTCAATTAGCATCTGAAGGTTGGGTTGATCAGTCGGTTGCAAGCCAACCAGCAAGAAAGTTTTACAAAGTTAATATAAAGCTTTTAAAAGATGATAATATTAATTATAATGTTATATAAAAAAAATAATACACGATAGCTATACATTGTGTTTACTTATTAATTTATTATAAAAGATAGCATTGATTGGAGAGATGACTGGTCATTGACTTAAAGAAATGAGGAGAGATTAAACATTTAGACATAGCAATTTTGATCTTTAAATTTTTTATTTTCAGATTTATTATCATTTATGCCAACTTTGTCACACCTGGAGAGTGCAGAATTGTTCATTCGCAGAACCTGAAGTTGGTGATTACTTTTTTTTCTCCCTGACTACATCAAGTCATATTGGAAATATATTAAAAATGTTGTTGTAATCCCACTGCTAAACGAGGCTTCACTTCCACAATGGATTGAATTGATCTGAAAGGGATACTTACTTACTAGTCAATTTGTTATGAATTCGTAAACTTTATTACACAAAATATTAATTTGGCACCACTCTAATATTTTATGAAATTTTTTTTAACCTTGTATTTTATAAGCTAATATAATTTAATGTCAAGTAAACCAACTAATACATTGCTTTTGGAGAATTTCATGGTGTTAACTCATTAGGTATGAAAAATAGAATTTTATTTCACAAATTAGAACATAGCTGCACATGTAAATTGTGTAAACTTAATTATTAAAAAAATTGTTTCATTTTGAGTAATTAGATACAAACATATTTTGATGTAAAGTTAACTTGTTAAAGCGTAACTGTTTACAAAATCACACGTTTTCCCACATTGGTTGAAAAGTGATTGTTTTGTCATAAATACCAGTAGTTAGATTGCCGCACATCAAAAAAGGAAAATAAATGTTTAAAAAGTTAACTTTAATTTTATTGAGAAACTATTAATAGATATAATATATGTATTTATGAGAGCTTTTTTTTCCTTTTTATTCTGCATATCTATATATATAAAAATAGAGTGTTTGTACGCATACGGATCCCCAATGGTCAATTTAAAATCACGTGAGTTTGTGTCTCTAACCTATTGAGGCCTATGCCTATATACTGTCTAATAATTTTTCACATCGGCCATGTATCTTCGCTAGCTCAGTGGTTAACGTAGCGCACTGCTATGGGGACAACCCGGGTTCGATTCACCTGTTAGACTATAATTTTTTTTTATTTTTTTTTAAACTTTTAAAAGCAAATGCCATTGTAAATATACTGGCAATTTAGATTTTTGTTAAATAAAAATACTTGCCTATTTTTTACCCGATTACAATATTTATCTTAAATTATTTTCCTAAAAGTCTTCAGTAAAAAAATAATAATTTAAATATTAGATTTATAGCTTTCTTTTATTTGTAGTTTATAAATTTTTTATCTGCATCTTTATACAGTCCTGTTTTTTTTCAACCGGGCAATGTAGCTTGTATATTATAAAACATAATGTTTGGATATTTATTTGTGCATATACAATTTCTTTAGACTATAAAATATACAGTAAACTGTTTATATTTACTATTTGTACTTAATAAGTTAATTGCATTTTACATCAGATGTGTTTGTATTTGATTATTTAAGATTTTTCATGTGCAAGCACATTATGTTTAGTCTTTAAAAATATTTGAAATTAAAAATGCTTTCAGCAAATAATAAAACAGCATCATATTATGTCATGTATAAAGAATTGATATTGTATTACATTTTATATAGGCTACTTATCTTTAACGGTTTTAAATTTATGAACTTACAAACCCATTTTTTCTCTATAAATAAACAAAAAAACAGCAAAAAAAAAGTATAACTCTGCTTCTATTTTACTCGGAAAGCTAAATAATGTATCCTTGAACTAAGCACTATTTAAATAAATAAGTTTTTATTTCTCTAACACCATTTGGGAAATTTGGTACATTTTATAAAAGTACCTAATATTAGTATATTCACATTATTTCTATATATAAAAATATATATAATATAATAAAAAAAATATTTTTTTAGTGTTCTGTCTGTATTCCCTTGATGTTCATTGTATTAAAAATGTATGTTGAAAAAATTATTATGAAATCTTTTTTAATAAAAAAGTTGTGTTGAAAAAAAGTAAAAGTTGCAAAAAATGGGTACCATTTTTTTAATTAAAATACAAAGCCAAAGAAGGAGACAAAAAAACGTCGAAAAAAATTTGTAATTTCTGTTCTACTTAAGGTAGAACAATAAACTTGGTGTTTTTGGAAACCTCCAGACCTACTCTATCATGTGGTTAAGAATTTAAATCTAAAAAACAAATTTTTATTTTTTTGTTGAAGTGCCTAATTAGAGCATGAAGCTAGTAATCTAAAACATTATTTTATGTCAATTAATAAAAATGAATTGAATAAGATTTCTAAAAAAAATTATTCACATATTTTAATAGAATTTTAAAAAAGTTATAAATCTTTTATTTACCTGCAAAATATGGTTCTGCTAAAAATGAGCTTCAACTCACAAGTTTTTCTTTAAAAAGTAACACGATATGTAAAATGGCAAATGACAAGGCCGGAAGTCTGCAAGGAACGTCACTCTATTAATAACAATGAGAATTAACATTTTCAGAGTTACCCGACCTGAATAAAATGCCTTTAATTTAGCTTGACTTATAAGTACCAGTGGCCCGGAAAGGGTTAAGTCATCCCTAGCTATTAGTTAACATTTATACATGCAACATTTATTTATCCAGGCTACGTAAATTATAAACGGAACATACACTTTTTACAAATATATTAAAAGCATGAAAAGAATATTTTGGGGGCATGGTTCGTTTGTGATGAAGACGCCAGTTTCACAACACATATTATTTAACAGTTTGGGGGAAATGGGCGGGGGAGGAAGGTGGGGGAATATAATGTTTTATTTAAAGTTCTTTATGTTCTGCAGTCACTTTAGCCCTCAAGAATTCAGCTCGGTAGCGTCATCCATCTTAAACTAGGTGGGACAACTTAAAGGGCTGTCTTGACTGTGTTTCTTTTTTTTTTAAATTACAACTCTTGTTTTACTTAAAAAATGAATTTTTTTTTCACATGCGAAACTCGACCTTTCCCCCTCAACCCCCCTTTTTTTTTCTTCACCATGACAACTATCCACGGCTTGTGATTTCCTTGATTATTTTAGTTATCTCCCTGTTACAGGTCTTTTTCGGTAAGGCCTTCACATTCTTTGTAGAGGAAATTATTTGGATTTTTTAAAGAGATTTAAACGCTTGGTAATATATTAAACATTCTAATAATTTGTATTGTAAACACATTAAATTATTGATTCAACAATTTTATAGAACTATAATTTCTTTTTTCGTCACGCGTTTTGTATAGGCTATATTTAGAATTCTTTTTTATATTTTAAAACAGATTCCAATAAAAAAAATTGAAATTTTTCTCAGTCTAAACTACTTGCTTGTTATCTGAAGTTTGATGAGGTATAAACTTACATTATCTTTATCAAATGGAAAATAAGGGTAGTCTACGCATTATTTGGAAAAAAAAGTTTTTTTTTTTACTTATGATTTTACATAATAATTCATAGAACAAAAATAATTTTGAAAATAGTTTATGTATGTATTCTGAGAAAAGTTATTTGACACATTTTCAGAATAAATCATTTAGGCTACACATTTTGAGGATTTTTTGTTTACACATTTTGAGACTAGTTCATTTGCACATTTTTAGAATGTTCACTTACACATTTTGAGAATAGTTTCTTTACGCATTTTGAGAATAGTTCATTTACACATTTCGAGAAAAAGTTCATTTACATATTTTGAGAATAGTTCATTTACATATTTTAAGAATAGTTCATTTACATATTTTGAGAATAGTTCATTTACATATTTTGAGAAAAGTTCATTTACATATTTTGAGAATAGTTCATTTAGATATTTTGAGAATAGTTTATTTACATATTTTGAGAATAGTTCATTTACATATTTTGAGAATAGTTCATTTACATATTTTGAGAATAGTTCATTTACATATTTTGAGAATAGTTCATTTACATATTTTGAGAATAGTTCATTTAGATATTTTGAGAATAGTTTATTTACATATTTTGAGAATAGTTCATTTACATATTTTGAGAATAGTTCATTTAGATATTTTGAAAAAAGTTCATTTACATATTTTGAGAATAGTTCATTCACATATTTTGAGAATAGTTCATTTAGATATTTTGAGAATAGTTTATTTAGATATTTTGAGAATAGTTCATTTACATATTTTGAGAATAGTTTATTTACATATTTTGAGAATAGTTCATTTACATATTTTGAGAATAGTTCATTTAGATATTTTGAGAATAGTTTATTTACATATTTTGAGAATAGTTCATTTACATATTTTAAGAATAGTTCATTTACATATTTTGAGAATAGTTCATTTACATATTTTTAGAAAAGTTCATTTACATATTTTTAGAATAGTTCATTTACATATTTTGAGAATAGTACATTCATATTTTGAGAATAGTTCATTTACATATTTTGAGAATAGTTCATTTACATATTTTGAGAATAGTTCATTGAAATATCTTCAAAATTTTTCATTAAGAGATTTTGAGAATAGTTCATTTAAATAGTTCATTCAAATAATTCATTTCTATACAATGTCTCTTTACACATTTTTGAGGAAACATCCAATTACGCAGATGCAATTAATCTACTTAAGGGCGTCTGTGATATACGTCCTTTCCGTAAATAGTTCAGAGCAAAAAATAGAACAAAAAGTACAATGGTATCACGTGAAACATTTTAGTGATTTAGCCAGGTGAAAAATGGTTAGTATTAGTTAGTATCCAGAATAAAGGTAAAGTAGGAAACGACCATGCAGGCAAGAAGAATGTTTTAGTTGGACTTTTACATCTTGATTTACTTCACATTTCTTTATAGTACACAATGCATTGTAATATTGACATACTTCACTCTTTCTATAAGCGAAGAATTTTTTTAAAGATTGTGTAAGAACTCTAAAACTCATACTTGTGTGCTTAGTTAAAGCTTGGACTTATGTTTTCGTTTCTAATAATATTTTGTTCATGTTGTAAATATTGTGAAAGTCTGTTATCGATATGTAGATTCTAATATTTCTCTGATTATATTTTCAGGTGGAGACTGTTGTTAACCAAACAAAATAGCCAGAGGCAGTTATCTTTTGAAACCAATCAACATTCTTCTGGACATGAACATTTCTTGTGAAGACTTGTCGTAATTCTATACATCTACGTACAATATATTATACATACACAAAACAAAATGCGGGGAATTCTACCTAGTAAGTTATATAATTTCATTTTCCGAAATGTATTTGACATTCTCTTTTTGTATTTGCTAAAGGTTGTGGCAATGGTTTGTTTGCATTTTAGGGAAGATAATGACTCATTTAGATTTTGTGTATTGGTGACTTACATAAAGTTATAATAAATAAATATGAAATTATTTATAATAACTATAACAGTCTTTATTGCTTGTCTCAGATGTATATTTATTTGTGATCAGACAAGGGCTGTAAGTGATTTCGTTGTGAACAATGATAAAGATCAACAAAATTTGATTCACAGATAATTAAATAGATATATAATTAGATAGATAGGTGCTAGAGAGATGGATGATAGAAAAAATAGATTGGTAGAAAGATAGAATCTATAGATGGATAGATAGATATATAGATAGAAAGATAGATAGATAGATAGATAGATAGATAGGTAGGTAGGTAGATAGAAAGATAGATAAATAGATAGATAGATAGATAGATAGAAAGATAGATAAATAGATAGATAGGTAGATAGATAGATAGATAGATAAATAGATAGATAGATAGATAGATAGATAAATAGATAGATAGATAGATAGATAGAAAGATAGATAAATAGATAGATAGATAGATAGACAGATAGATAGATAGATAAATAGATAGATAGATAGATAGATAGTTAGATAGATAGATAGATAGAAAGATAGATAAATAGATAGATAGATAGATAGATAGATAAATAGATAGATAGATAGATAGATAGATAAATAGATAGATAGATAGATAGATAAATAGATAGATAGATAGATAGATAGATAGAAAGATAGATAAATAGATAGATAGATAGATAGATAGATAGATAGATAGATGAAAAATGATTAATGATAGACAGACATTTAGATACATGATAAAAAAATGATATATAAATCGATATTTGCTAGATAGATAGATAAAAAAGATAGATTTATAGACAGAAAAAAAAAGACAAGAGAGACATATACAATTAACATATACAAATAGCTCAGAAAACTAATATAAACATAAATGCATGAAAAGCTGCCGCCAAGATTAATATAAAGCACTAAAGCCTGTTGTATGGGCAGTCATAGCAACCAAACAACAACAAGTAAATAACAACATAATAATATATAAACTCCCTAAATACAAACTGCCATAAAGAATCTATTGTAAAAAAAAAAAACCTTTGCAAACTTTAAAAGTAACATAACTGCAGACCGCAAGAGAAAAGCAAAGAAGTTGATCTCCCCCTGACAGTTTTCTGACAAGTTTTTTCGGCGCGTTTCCGGTGACATGTGAATTTATGGGACGGCATCATTGGTCGAAAAAAACAACAACATCGAGACATTCTTTAGTTTTCAAATTTGTGTGTGTGTCCATTTAGTAATACAAAATTTAGTTTTTGTTGTTGTTTTGTCGTTGTGCATTGATCATTACAGTATGTTCGTTACTTTAAGTTTTGTTTTTATTGTTATTATTAGTACATTTTAAATCGCAATGTGAAATTTAAATTAAAGAAACGTATCCCTAGTAGGATGTGTTTGTCTATATGGCAAGTTCACCATTTTGCGTGGACACGGCATATAAGGGGATGAAGCGGTCAGCACAATGCCCAACCACTAATGGCAAGTACCAAAAAAACTGGTTTAGAACGAGTTCATACAAACTAGACCTGAAGAGGTCCTAGCGTGTCTTTAAAACAGAGTTTGATCCAAAGACCTTCACGATGGATCCAAAGCGCTGCCGCCAGACCACTAATTCGGCCAACGAGAAAGCACATTGCCCTCAAACAAAGCTTATCCTCTGACCACCGCGCTGAAACTCATTACACCACAGCTGCATCAGATCTAGATAAAGTTGTCGACTTCTTTCAATCAGGCTAGAACAGGAAGATTAAGGACATCTTTTGTTCCACCATCATGGAGGCATGGTGGCCGAGCAGGCAGCGCGTTCGGTTGGCGTACAGAATTCGAATCCTCCTGGTGAAGGATGTGATTTTTTTCTCGGGACTATAGGGTGTCCCTGAGTCTACACAGCTTTGATGTGCACCTGACTTAAGTTACGGTAAAGTAAATGCGGCTGGGCATCGTGCTAGTCACACAATTCCCTGGTATGCCCTGGCCACAGAAACTGGTGAATGCGACTTCACCGGCCCTATGTGTCCATTTGGTCCGATGGGATATCCGATGGAATACTTTTTTTACATTTTATAAATAACCTTCCCGAAAGAAAAGCACGCAAAGTTAAATTGACGCAGTTCTCTCAATAGTTTACAAATAAGCTACTATTTTTAAAAAAAAATGAAAATAGTATAATGGTTTTAAAATGGAGTGCATACTTTTTATATGTTTATTCAAAGACTTTAATAAGATGGACCGCTACCTCTATTTTTAGAGCTTATATGTTCGTTTTTCCGTGCATCCATGACGCTGTCTAACTTCTACGCTAGTACGTCTGCCTGAACGTTTCTGCTGTATACAACTTTCAATTTTAATTTTTCATTGAGAAAATCATAGCGATGAAATAAAAGGGAAGTACACTGTACAACAGGGAATCGGGTATTCTAAATAGAAGTTCATCAAATAGCAGAAATATTAAAGCCAGCAGTCTTATTATAGTCTATGGTATATTTCAGCCCTAATATTTGATTGTTTACACTCATAGTGCATAGTTATAGTTATATTGTTGAAAAGTATTGCTCATTTAATATCTAATGCAATAATCATGTGACATATCGATTTGTTTGGATCAATAATTATCTCAAAATTTTTTTTACCATATCGCTAGATTTAAAGAACATTTTTTTTTGTTGTTTAAATAATAAGTTTAGTCAGTCTACGTTCTCTTCATCACTGTGTGTATTGTTTGATCATTTTCCATCTTTTTTTCGACATCAGTTCTGCTCTGTTTGATCTCGAGCCCCTGGGGGTCCTTGAGCTGTTATGAAGAGTGCACGCAGAAGTTCCTGACAGACATGACAGCCTTCGGTGTCAATGAGACGGCCAATGTCAGCTCGCCGGACACAACGAGCTTTTGCAGGTAGACCGATGTTGTTGTTTACTCTCACCTCTATTTGCCCCGTTCCCCTTATTCATTTAACTCTATCTCTCTCTCTCTCTCCTCTCTCTTACAATCTCTTTCTCTTTCACTAAATCTCTCTCTCTCTGTCCTCTCTCTTACAATCTCTTTCTCTTTCACTAAATCTCTCTCTCCCTCCTCTCTCTTACAATCTCTTTCTCTTTCACTAAATCTCTCTCTCTCCTCTCTCTTACAATCTCTTTCTCTTTCACTAAATCTCTCTCACTCTCTTCTCTCTCTTACAATCTCTTTCTCTTTCACTAAATCTCTCTCTCCTTCTCTCTTACAATCTCTTTCTCTTTCACTAAATCTCTCTCTCTCTCCTATCTCTTACAATCTCTCTCTCTTTCACTAAATCTCTCTCTCTCTCCTCTCTCTTACAATCTCTTTCTCTTTCACTAAATCTCTCTCTCTCTCCTCTCTCTTACAATCTCTTTCTCTTTCACTAAATCTCTCTCTCTCCTCTCTCTTACAATCTCTTTCTCTTTCACTAAATCTCTCTCTCCTTCTCTCTTACAATCTCTTTCGCTTTCACTAAATCTCTCTCTCCTTCTCTCTTACAATCTCTTTCTCTTTCACTAAATCTCTCTCTCTCTCCTCTCTCTTACAATCTCTTTCTCTTTCACTAAATCTCTCTCTCTCTCCTCTCTCTTACAATCTCTTTCTCTTTCACTAAATCTCTCTCTCTCCTCTCTCTTACAATCTCTTTCTATTTCACTAAATCTCTCTCTCTTTCTCCTCTCTCTTACAATCTCTTTCTCTTTCACTAAATCTCTCTCTCTCTCCTCTCTCTTACAATCTCTTTCTCTTTCACTAAATCTCTCTCACTCTCTTCTCTCTCTTACAATCTCTTTCTCTTTCACTAAATCTCTCTCTCCTTCTCTCTTACAATCTCTTTCTCTTTCACTAAATCTCTCTCTCTCTCCTATCTCTTACAATCTCTCTCTCTTTCACTAAATCTCTCTCTCTCTCCTCTCTCTTACAATCTCTTTCTCTTTCACTAAATCTCTCTCTCTCTCCTCTCTCTTACAATCTCTTTCTCTTTCACTAAATCTCTCTCTCTCCTCTCTCTTACAATCTCTTTCTCTTTCACTAAATCTCTCTCTCCTTCTCTCTTACAATCTCTTTCGCTTTCACTAAATCTCTCTCTCCTTCTCTCTTACAATCTCTTTCTCTTTCACTAAATCTCTCTCTCTCTCCTCTCTCTTACAATCTCTTTCTCTTTCACTAAATCTCTCTCTCTCTCCTCTCTCTTACAATCTCTTTCTCTTTCACTAAATCTCTCTCTCTCCTCTCTCTTACAATCTCTTTCTATTTCACTAAATCTCTCTCTCTTTCTCCTCTCTCTTACAATCTCTTTCTCTTTCACTAAATCTCTCTCTCTCTCCTCTCTCTTACAATCTCTTTCTCTTTCACTAAATCTCTCTCTCTCTCCTCTCTCTTACAATCTCTTTCTCTTTCACTAAATCTCTCTCTCTCTCCTCTCTCTTACAATCTCTTTCTCTTTCACTAAATCTCTCTCTCCTCTCTCTTACAATCTATTTCTCTTTCACTAAATCTCTCTCACTCTCTCAGAAGAAATCATTCTTTTACTTTCTTACTGCCTATCTCTTTTTCTAAAGTGACACTTAACAAGCGATTCTAAACACAGTCATTTGTCACTTTCTGTCTATTATGAATGAAAGTTTCGTGTCGTTATTCAGGAGACCCGCTTATGCAGCAACTTTTCTGCTAAACTAATACGCTCTACAGCCCCCCCCCCATTTCCCCGCCTTACTCCCACTCCATAATTTTCCCAAAGGGTAAAAAATAAAGACAACACATTAGCGAAAACAAAAACCGACACAATCCTTATTGAAAACAAAAACCGACACATTCCTTATTGAAAACAAAATCGACACATTCCTTATTAAAAACAAAAACCGACACATTCCTTATTAAAAACAAAAACCGACACATTCCTTATTAAAAACAAAAACCGACACATTCCTTATTAAAAACAAAAACCGACACATTCCTTATTAAAAACAAAAACCGACACATTCCTTATTAAAAACAAAAACCGACACATTCCTTATTAAAAACAAAAACCGACACATTCCTTATTAAAAACAAAAACCGACACATTCCTTATTAAAAACAAAAACCGACACATTCCTTATTAAAAACAAAAACCGACACATTCCTTATTAAAAACAAAAACCGACACATTCCTTATTAAAAACAAAAACCGACACATTCCTTATTAAAAACAAAAACCGACACATTCCTTATTAAAAACAAAAACCGACACATTCCTTATTAAAAACAAAAACCGACACATTCCTTATTAAAAACAAAAACCGACACATTCCTTATTAAAAACAAAAACCGACACATTCCTTATTAAAAACAAAAACCGACACATTCCTTATTAAAAACAAAAACCGACACATTCCTTATTAAAAACAAAAACCGACACATTCCTTATTAAAAACAAAAACCGACACATTCCTTATTAAAAACAAAAACCGACACATTCCTTATTAAAAACAAAAACCGACACATTCCTTATTAAAAACAAAAACCGACACATTCCTTATTAAAAACAAAAACCGACACATTCCTTATTAAAAACAAAAACCGACACATTCCTTATTAAAAACAAAAACCGACACATTCCTTATTAAAAACAAAAACCGACACATTCCTTATTAAAAACAAAAACCGACACATTCCTTATTAAAAACAAAAACCGACACATTCCTTATTAAAAACAAAAACCGACACATTCCTTATTAAAAACAAAAACCGACACATTCCTTATTAAAAACAAAAACCGACACATTCCTTATTAAAAACAAAAACCGACACATTCCTTATTAAAAACAAAAACCGACACATTCCTTATTAAAAACAAAAACCGACACATTCCTTATTAAAAACAAAAACCGACACATTCCTTATTAAAAACAAAAACCGACACATTCCTTATTAAAAACAAAAACAGACACATTCCTTATTAAAAACAAAAACCGACACATTCATTATTAAAAACAAAAACCGACACATTCCTTATTAAAAACAAAAACAGACACATTCCTTATTAAAAACAAAAACCGACACATTCCTTATTAAAAACAAAAACCGACACATTCCTTATTAAAAACAAAAACCGACACATTCCTTATTAAAAACAAAAACAGACACATTCCTTATTAAAAACAAAAACCGACACATTCCTTATTAAAAACAAAAACTGACACATTCCTTATTAAAAACAAAAACAGACACATTCCTTATTAAAAACAAAAACCGACACATTCCTTATTAAAAACAAAAACCGACACATTCCTTATTAAAAACAAAAACCGGCACATTCCTTATTAAAAACAAAAACCGACACATTCCTTATTAAAAACAAAAACCGACACATTCCTTATTAAAAACAAAAATCGACACATTCCTTATTAAAAACAAAAACCGACACATTCCTTATTAAAAACAAAAACCGACACATTCCTTATTAAAAACAAAAACCGACACATTCCTTATTAAAAACAAAAACCGACACATTCCTTATTGAAAACAAAAACCGACACATTCCTTATTGAAAACAAAAACCGACACATTACTTATTGAAAACAAAAACCGACACATTCCTTATTAAAAACAAAAACCGACACATTCCTTATTAAAAACAAAAACCGACACATTCCTTATTAAAAACAAAAATCGACACATTCCTTATTAAAAACAAAAACCGACACATTCCTTATTAAAAACAAAAACCGACACATTCCTTATTAAAAACAAAAACCGACACATTCCTTATTAAAAACAAAAACCGACACATTCCTTATTAAAAACAAAAACCGACACATTCCTTATTGAAAACAAAAACCGACACATTCCTTATTGAAAACAAAAACCGACACATTCCTTATTAAAAACAAAAACCGACACATTCCTTATTAAAAACAAAAACCGACACAATCCTTATTAAAAACAAAAATCGACACATTCCTTATTAAAAACAAAAACCGACACAATCCTTATTAAAAACAAAAACCGACACATTCCTTATTAAAAACAAAAACCGACACATTCCTTATTAAAAACAAAAACCGACACATTCCTTATTAAAAACAAAAACCGACACATTCCTTATTAAAAACAAAAACCGACACATTCCTTATTAAAAACGAAAACCGACACATTCCTTATTGAAAACAAAAACCGACACATTCCTTATTGAAAACAAAAACCGACACATTCCTTATTGAAAACCAAAACCGACACATTCCTTATTAAAAACAAAAACCGACACATTCCTTATTAAAAACAAAAACCGACACATTTCTTATTAAAAACAAAAATCGACACATTCCTTATTAAAAACAAAAACCGACACATTCCTTATTAAAAACAAAAACCGACACATTCCTTATTAAAAACAAAAACCGACACATTCCTTATTAAAAACAAAAACCGACACATTCCTTATTGAAAACAAAAACCGACACATTCCTTATTGAAAACAAAAACCGACACATTCCTTATTAAAAACAAAAACCGACACATTCCTTATTAAAAACAAAAACCGACACATTCCTTATTAAAAACAAAAATCGACACATTCCTTATTAAAAACAAAAACCGACACATTCCTTATTAAAAACAAAAACCGACAAATTCCTTATTAAAAACAAAAACCGACACATTCCTTATTAAAAACAAAAACCGACACATTCCTTATTAAAAACAAAAATCGACACATTCCTTATTAAAAACAAAAACCGACACATTCCTTATTAAAAACAAAAACCGACACATTCCTTATTAAAAACAAAAACCGACACATTCCTTATTAAAAACAAAAACCGACACATTCCTTATTAAAAACAAAAATCGACACATTCCTTATTAAAAACAAAAACCGACACATTCCTTATTAAAAACAAAAACCGACACATTCCTTATTAAAAACAAAAACCGACACATTCCTTATTAAAAACAAAAATCGACACATTCCTTATTAAAAACAAAAACCGACACATTCCTTATTAAAAACAAAAACCGACACATTCCTTATTAAAAACAAAAACCGACACATTCCTTATTAAAAACAAAAACCGACACATTCCTTATTAAAAACAAAAATCGACACATTCCTTATTAAAAACAAAAACCGACACATTCCTTATTAAAAACAAAAACCGACACATTCCTTATTAAAAACAAAAACCGACACATTCCTTATTAAAAACAAAAACCGACACATTCCTTATTAAAAACAAAAACCGACACATTCCTTATTGAAAACAAAAACCGACACATTCCTTATTGAAAACAAAAACCGACACATTCCTTATTAAAAACAAAAACCGACACATTCCTTATTAAAAACAAAAACCGACACATTCCTTATTAAAAACAAAAATCGACACATTCCTTATTAAAAACAAAAATCGACACATTCCTTATTAAAAACAAAAACCGACACATTCCTTATTAAAAACAAAAACCGACACATTCCTTATTAAAAACAAAAACCGACACATTCCTTATTAAAAACAAAAACCGACACATTCCTTATTAAAAACAAAAATCGACACATTCCTTATTAAAAACAAAAACCGACACATTCCTTATTAAAAACAAAAACCGACACATTCCTTATTAAAAACAAAAACCGACACATTCCTTATTAAAAACAAAAACCGACACATTCCTTATTAAAAACAAAAACCGACACATTCCTTATTGAAAACAAAAACCGACACATTCCTTATTGAAAACAAAAACCGACACATTCCTTATTAAAAACAAAAACCGACACATTCCTTATTAAAAACAAAAACCGACACATTCCTTATTAAAAACCAAAATCGACACATTCCTTCTTAAAAACAAAAACCGACACATTCCTTATTAAAAACAAATATCGACACATTCCTTATTAAAAACGAAAACCGACACATTCCTTATTAAAAACAAAAACCGACACATTCCTTATTAAAAACAAAAACCGACACATTCCTTATTAAAAACAAAAACCGACACATTCCTTATTAAAAACAAAAACCGACACAATCCTTATTAAAAACAAAAACCGACACATTCCTTATTAAAAACAAAAACCGACACATTCCTTATTAAAAACAAAAACCGACACATTCCTTATTGAAAACAAAAACCGACACATTCCTTATTAAAAACAAAAACCGACACATTCCTTATTAAAAACAAAAACCGACACATTCCTTATTAAAAACAAAAATCGACACATTCCTTATTAAAAACAAAAACCGACACATTCCTTATTAAAAACAAAAACCGACACATTCCTTATTGAAAACAAAAACCGACACATTCCTTATTGAAAACAAAAACCGACACATTCCTTATTGAAAACAAAAACCGACACATTCCTTATTAAAAACAAAAACCGACACATTCCTTATTAAAAACAAAAACCGACACATTCCTTATTAAAAACAAAAACCGACACATTCCTTATTAAAAACAAAAACCGACACATTCCTTATTAAAAACAAAAACCGACACATTCCTTATTAAAAACAAAAACCGACACATTCCTTATTAAAAACAAAAACCGACACATTCCTTATTAAAAACGAAAATCGACACATTCCTTATTAAAAACAAAAACCGACACATTCCTTATTAAAAACAAAAACCGACACATTCCTTATTAAAAACAAAAACCGACACATTCCTTATTAAAAACAAAAATCGACACATTCCTTATTAAAAACAAAAACCGACACATTCCTTATTAAAAACAAAAACCGACACATTCCTTATTAAAAACAAAAACCGACACATTCCTTATTAAAAACAAAAACCGACACATTCCTTATTAAAAACAAAAACCGACACATTCCTTATTAAAAACAAAAACCGACACATTCCTTATTGAAAACAAAAACCGACACATTCCTTATTGAAAACAAAAACCGACACATTCCTTATTAAAAACAAAAACCGACACATTCCTTATTAAAAACAAAAACCGACACATTCCTTATTAAAAACAAAAATCGACACATTCCTTATTAAAAACAAAAACCGACACATTCCTTATTAAAAACAAAAACCGACACATTCCTTATTAAAAACAAAAACAGACACATTCCTTATTAAAAACAAAAACCGACACATTCCTTATTAAAAACAAAAACAGACACATTCCTTATTAAAAACAAAAACCGACACATTCCTTTTTAAAAACAAAAACCGACACATTCCTTATTAAAAACAAAAACCGACACATTCCTTATTAAAAACAAAAACCGACACATTCCTTATTAAAAACAAAAACCGACACATTCCTTATTAAAAACAAAAACTGACACATTCCTTATTAAAAACAAAAACCGACACATTCCTTTTTAAAAACAAAAACCGACACATTCCTTATTAAAAACAAAAACCGACACATTCCTTATTAAAAACAAAAACCGACACATTCCTTATTAAAAACAAAAACCGACACATTCCTTATTAAAAACAAAAACCGACACATTCCTTATTAAAAACAAAAACCGACACATTCCTTATTAAAAACAAGAACCGACACATTCCTTATTAAAAACAAAAACCGACACATTCCTTATTGAAAACAAAAAACGACACATTCCTTATTGAAAACAAAAACCGACACATTCCTTATTGAAAACAAAAACCGACACATTCCTTATTGAAAACAAAAACCGACACATTCCTTATTAAAAACAAAAACCGACACATTCCTTATTAAAAACAAAAACCGACACATTCCTTATTAAAAACAAAAACCGACACATTCCTTATTAAAAACAAAAACCGACACATTCCTTATTAAAAACAAAAACCGACACATTCCTTTTTAAATACAAAAACCGACACATTCCTTATTAAAAACAAAAACCGACACATTCCTTATTAAAAACAAAAACCGACACATTCCTTATTAAAAACACAAACCGACACATTCCTTATTAAAAACAAAAACCGACACATTCCTTATTAAAAACAAAAACCGAAACATTCCTTATTAAAAACAAAAACCGACACATTCCTTATTAAAAACAAAAACCGACACATTCCTTATTAAAAACAAAAACCGACACATTCCTTATTAAAAACAAAAACCGACACATTCCTTATTAAAAACAAAAACTGACACATTCCTTATTAAAAACAAAAACCGACACATTCCTTATTAAAAACAAAAACCGACACATTCCTTATTAAAAACAAAAACCGACACATTCCTTATTAAAAACAAAAACCGACACATTCCTTATTAAAAACAAAAACCGACACATTCCTTATTAAAAACAAAAACCGACACATTCCTTATTAAAAACAAAAACCGACACATTCCTTATTAAAAACAAAAACCGACACATTCCTTATTAAAAACAAAAACCGACACATTCCTTTTTAAATACAAAAACCGACACATTCCTTATTAAAAACAAAAACCGACACATTCCTTATTAAAAACAAAAACCGACACATTCCTTATTAAAAACACAAACCGACACATTCCTTATTAAAAACAAAAACCGACACATTCCTTATTAAAAACAAAAACCGAAACATTCCTTATTAAAAACAAAAACCGACACATTCCTTATTAAAAACAAAAACCGACACATTCCTTATTAAAAACAAAAACCGACACATTCCTTATTAAAAACAAAAACCGACACATTCCTTATTAAAAACAAAAACTGACACATTCCTTATTAAAAACAAAAACCGACACATTCCTTATTAAAAACAAAAACCGACACATTCCTTATTAAAAACAAAAACCGACACATTCCTTATTAAAAACAAAAACCGACACATTCCTTATTAAAAACAAAAACCGACACATTCCTTATTAAAAACAAAAACCGACACATTCCTTATTAAAAACAAAAACCGACACATTCCTTATTGAAAACAAAAACCGACACATTCCTTATTAAAAACAAAAACCGACACATTCCTTATTAAAAACAAAAACCGACACATTCCTTATTAAATACAAAAACTTATAGAATCGGAATTTTTTATTTATCACTATCAATTAGTTTTTGCCGAACAAGCTGCCGCTCGGCCACATGGCCCAATAAAACGGGGTCAACCAGATCCAATAAAATATTTGGCTGTCGTGGTTGTTGTTAGAGTCAAACTGGAAAGAATTGAACCACAAGCTCAACCCACACCTTTGCACAACTTGCCCCCAACAGCTCGTGTTCTTATTTCAGATTGATGTCTCTCCAGATTGCATGTATAAACGCTGCCGTGGCCAACTGCACTCCGGTGAAGAGAGACCTCGTTCAGACCATGCTGGCATCTTTCATCGTCCCAGACTTTCAAAGGACATGCGGTTGGTGCTCCCTAATCTTAATTTTTTCTTTCTTTTAATTTAAATTCTTGCGGTTTGCATTTTATTGGTATTGTTTTATTTTTGTGGCTAAGAAGACCAAGTGTACATAAATCAAATGTTATAACTATATTAGAACAGCTCTGCATGGAATGTATCGCGGTGTCCCACTTTAAATAATCTTCGTGCAGAAAAATGTCCATAGTAAAAACCTAATCTCTTTCAGAATAAAACAACTGTATATTCTCAACTGCTTAACCTTAACTTATCTAAACTGGACGAATGTATTTAGTTCTCTGTAACATTTTGTAAAGAGGAAGGAGAATGGATTTTTGAAATGAATGAATCCAGTTAACAGACTTTTACTAATGAAAATGTGATCTGTCGAATTTAGTTTTAACCAAATACTATAATAAGATGGACCGCTTGCTTTAATTTTTTCTACTATTTATTGACTCGAATTACTTCTTTTCGGAATTCCCGATTTCCTTTTGTACTATGGACTTCTGTTTTATTTAATCGCTATGATTTTCTCAACGAAAAAGGAATATTTAAATCGAAAGTACAGCGGAAACATTTAGGCGAACGTAGGAGTCAGGAGCATAGAAGTTATTTAAGACAGCGTTATTGGATGCGCACGGAAAGAGAACATATAAACTCTAAAAATAGAGCAAAAGGTCCACCTTTTTATAGTCTTTGTTTTAACACACATTTTGTTTTTGACATAACAATTAATAACATAATTTCAAACTTACACAAATCAAACTTTACTGTTCAATATTTGTTCCGATATATGACAACTGACCTTAAGACATGAGAATGTCCATCTATTATTTATGCTTAGAAGACATTATAATTTTTTTCCATTTCAAAGGTGTCTCTAATCTCGGCGTCAGTTATTCGGCAGCTAACGCCACAACTGGAGAATTCGCGAACAACACTGGAATTGTGCCGACATCTGGAAGGCTGCTGATGGTGTGCAGAGAAAAGATGATGCACTGCCAGACAAACTTCAACCACAGCGTCAGGTCTTACGACGCCAGTCGCAACATCTCGGCCATGTGCCAGTAAGTCATAGGGACACTTCCTGCGGCATGCCTCGGACAGGAGATTGCCCACAACTTGATAGCTTGAGGAAAAAAAGAGTTTAAAATTACTCCTTGTTATTTGGACGGGCTCTTATTAAATAATCTTTATACACAAAATTCTGTAAAATAATAGAAAATAATAAAATTTGATTTAGTTAAGTACCCGTGGAACCAAATTCTTGGCATAGGCATACTAGTGGATTGTGTGGCCCGCACAATGCCGACCAGTCTTTACTATACCCCATCTATTGCCAAGTACTAGTCCGAGCTGGGTAAACTCAGGGACACCCGCCAGTCCTGGGCACAAATCCTACCCTTCAACAGGATTCAAACCCAGGACCGTCAGTACGTTAGCCTAGCGCGCTGGCTATCGTGTTCCAACTTTACAGGTGCAATTCATATATATATATATAAAATACGGAAAAAGTCGGGGTTTAGGTTATGCGCATGTGCCATCTTGTCTGTTTGACACAAATACCCCACCCCTCCCTTGATATAATCCGTCTATTTCTCCAGGTCATTGAAGGAGTTCACTCTGTGCTATGTTGATATTCTTTCCTCTGAATGTGGCCATTTGGTCAACAGAAACATGGTGAAGACCATGCAGGACCAGCATGGCAGCGTTTGCTCAGCAGGTAGGTCATTTTTTTATATGTGGGTATTCCCCGTGCTAATGAATAGCCTATCGCTCTTGTGTGCCAGGTTTGGCACGCGTGTCGTAGGTATGTTGCCGACCCCTGATTTACACATTTTAGTGTTAGAACTTGATTATATGACGTCAATGGTCCAAATACACTCAACAACAAAAAATGGAATATTCGATAATTGAACTCAACTCTCAAGGGCTGTAACTCTTCTCTTTAAAACAATATTCAAAATTCGTCTCAAACGACATATTATAAGATTTATATTAAAAAATTATCCCGCGTCAGATCAACTCTCTATATATATATAAACAGTGCTTTTTTTGTGACGGTACGCACCGGTACAACGTACCGGCACCTTTTTCAATGTGGGGAAAAAATTATTACTTTTCTTGTATTTTAACGTTGATTATTCATTTATTATATTATTAATTTGTTAAAATTGAATTATTTTAAAATTGCGCGCAATAAGAATTAAAATATAAAATGCGAAACTTCTTTAAAATTTGGGCAATCCATCACTGGTGACTGAGTACCGGCACCCATTTTTGTACACAAAAAAGCACTGTATATATATATATATATATATATATATAAGGCTCTGTGTGTGCGCTTAACCAATCAAATCGGTTTATTTAAAGACACGTGACCTTATTACCTTATAGTTTACCTTTGCAATTTGTCTTAGCACATGTGCCCTCGCTAGCTGAGTGGAAAACGTATCGGACTACCATGCGGTCGACTCGGGCTCGATGCTCCAGTTTGACTATACTTTTTAATTTTATTATTACTATGTATTCAATTAATATTACTTTTAAAAAAAAAAGATTATAAATCCACAGACAACAGCAGGCAATTTAGCTTCTTGTTAATTTTCTAAATGTCTTCAGTAAAAAACTAATTTTTTTTTTAAATATTAGATCTAGAATCCAGGCCTATAGATCTAGCTTTCTGTTCATTGTAGTTTTTTTTTTCTGTAACTTTAACGGGCCTGTTTTATTTTCCACTGGAATTAGGCTTGTAATTTTTTTTATTACTTCCCTTGGAAGTTTACTTCTGGATTGTGTGGCCAGCACAATGCCAATCCGCTTTTATACTTTGTCCCAAATTAATGCGAGCTGGGTAGACTCAGAGACACCTTCCATACCCAAGGGAAAACAAATCCTAGTCTTCTCGTACTCGAACCCGGGACCTTCGGTACGGTAGCGGAGCGCGCTGCCCCGTGGGCCACCGTGTGTCTTTTCTGTCTTAATATCTCCTTTTAATCCGACAGACGCCCAGGCCAACACCAACACTCTCATGGACTGTGCCAACAAGACCCTAAAGTGCTACTCTGTCTTCAATTCCTCCTTTACACCTGCGGTCAAGGATTACAGGCTGATGGTTATGTGCAGGTAAGTCGCCTCCACCTGTGTTCCACAATTCTTGGAACCTACCCAAATCATACGCCCCTTTTTATGTTTTCTCTCCAAGGCTACATGGCTATTTCCTGGAAGCCTAAACGTTTTTCCTAATAGTATTGCACCGTAGAAGAAAGGAAAACCGAAATGTTTAAACATATTAAAACAGAAACTAATTCCAACTTTTTTCAAACAGTTGGTTCCCAATTTTAAAATTTCTATATCGCGTCTTCCTTTTCGCGTCTTCTGCGCTTGGCGGATTTTCTCTCGTTTATGTATTTCGCCAAAATTTCGCTAGATTATGGGATTTTTTAAGATCATATTATTTATTTAATATATTTATTATTAGAATTCTATTTTTTTTCTCTTACATGCGTACTTTAAAGCCCACAAAATGATTAAAAGTAGGCCTATATTTTTAAAATAAGCAAAATGTATTATGTTATAATCTAAATATTGTTAAGATCTACCCACAGAATAGGTATATACCTATACCTATTCTGTGGATCTACCTGAGTTTAAGAAAGTATAAATATTTAGGAGCATAAAGGTTATATATGATACATGTAATAAAACAAATACAAAAGGTTGTTACTTATTACATATGAAATTTACGAAGTAAAAGAAATCAGAAATATTGGCAAAGCAGTTTGATCTAGTAAGGGAACAGTGTTTAATCGGCAAGTCTTTAGTAAACAAAAATATACGCATACAAACACAAATAGTACACTTTTTGACTTTTGTATTAGTAATATCCTACAGTACGAAGATTATTATTGTTTTATATATCTTTTTTTTTTCAGTTCTATAGACAACTACACGAAGTGTATGCTAGAGGTCAGCACGACCACCCAGTGCGCCCAGTTCACCTCGCAGACCTTGGCCAGTATTATGCAGTTAAAGAAGCGGCATAACGTATATTGTGGAGACGGTAATTACGTCATGACAACAACTCTTTGTTTAATGTTTCATTGTTGTTGTTTTTTTAAATGTTTTTCAAAATTGTTGAAGTAAAGGGATATTTGCTTAGTGAATGTTTAGTGGTTCAATTGGTTGTAATAGCACATATTTAGATTAGCTGTCACCTGGCATATTGTGATTGTCCGATTGAAACAAATCTGCAAAGAGAAAGAGCATTAACAAACTGGTAATATGTAGGCTACTAAAGAAAAATATTGCATTGTAGAATTTGTAGGCCGCTGTTGTTTACAATATTTTAATGTCGTTTATGTTTTGTTACTTCATAAAAAACAAAACGTGGGATCGACAACCTATGGAAGGCGTAACAGACTTGGCACGCAGAGCACGTGCACGCAAAAGACCCCCCCCCCCCCTACCAAACAAAAAAACAAACAAAAAAAAAACAACACAAGAAAAAAAATGAATTTAAGTCTTATCTACAAGTAATTGATTAAAAGAACAAGATTACATTTAGGCTTTTGGGACGCTGAATAAATAGGAAATACCAATTTGGCGCACTATTATAGAAAATTATGCCGATACCTGTTCTATTCAATTCTTTAAATACACAAATTATTCCATGGCGTGCTAACGTTCTATGGAATAGCCACAAATGTTCACATGTAAAAGAATGCCATCTGTACTATCTTTCCTATCGCCATATTTTTGTACTGACCAGGTTATATTCATGTTTTCCCAGATAATGGTCAGACTGCACTGCGCTGTGCTGAGACCTTCCAAGGTTGTTACTCTCAGTTTAACAAAACGTTCTTCCCTGCTCTCCATTCTGGTGACGTGTCTCTCATGTGCAGGTCAGTACGAGTCTATCAAATTTGTTTATGTTTAGGCTCCGTGTTCCGGTAATGCCGAGCATTATACAGAAATATGACCCCAACTAAGTTCAGGTAACCATCGGAGCTGGGTAGACTCAGGGACAGTCTCCAGACCCGGGAAAAAATCATGGCCTTCACCAGGATTCGAACCTAGGACCTTCAGTGCGCCAGTCGAACGCGCTGCCACTCGGGGTAAAGTAAAGGTGGCTGTGCATTGTGCTGCCCACACAATTACATAGTATGCCGTGGTTACAGAAACTGGTGAACTCTACTTCATCGGCCCTATGATCAAATGGTCCTAATGATACTGTACTTTTTACTTACAGAAATAATAACACTGTAAGGCATTTAAGAAAATAACGTTCTCAGTGTAGTGGCAACAATGAAACGTTAAATTCATCTCTTTTTGTTTTATATACTGTATTCTAACCAGTTCACTGGACACATACTCATTATGCGTCAATGGGCTGTCCAGTCAATGCGTCCAGCAGCTTGACCAGATGGTCAGGTCGGTTCAGCTGTTGAAGCTACAGTTTAGAGACAAGTGCCACCCGAGTAAGTCGAACTCTTGCTGTTGTATCTGTAATTGATGTTGTATCTGTGATTGATGTTGTAGATGTGATTTATGTTGTATCTGTGATTGATGTTGCATCTCTGATTGATGTTGTACCTGTGATTGATGTTGTATTTCTAGCAGTTCTAATGGCGCCTGAGTCTGGCCAGGCCAGCGCCATGTGAAATGGCTACCAGAGACTATTCTGTTGGAAAAGAAAAGTCGTTGATTTTGGTAAATGCGACTTGTGTAGCGGAAACAATATCAGATGAAACTAACATCCAGATAACACAAGACTCATTTATTGACACTATAGCAAAAAATATGAAAAGCAAAAAAGATTTACATAAATAATGGAGGAATTTTGCAATTAAGATTTGGTAAGAATAGATCGCAAAGTTTCTGTCTCGCACTTTTGATTATAATGAATACATTTTGTTCCAGAAATTCTGAAGCTGGCTACATGTTCTGAAGTTGTATCCTGCACTTCCGCTTTCCTGTCCAATTTTACATCCTTTCCAGCCAATCAGAAAATATGTGGGTAAGTGATCAAGGGGAAATAATACAATTTAAACGCTCCAAATAATACTATTGGAGACAAGTTGTCTACTCTTTGTAAACTTTTAAAAATCTATTGTGTACATTATCATAGCTTTTGTTATTTGAAGAGACGGCGAATTAAAACTTTATTTGTAAACTTCAAAACGTTAGCTCGTAAAAAAATACTGTTTAGATTTTTGAAATAAACGTTATTAATTTTGTTTTTAAAATACGAGAACATGGCTATATAATCACACATGATGCATCAAACCTCATGGCAATGTGTACATTTGTATTTCTTCTACCCATGCGCAGAAGTCTCGGTGATTACTTCCGGTGTGTGGCCAAAGGTTTGAACGCCTGCAGCCTGCCGCAGTCGACCACGGACGTCTCGTTCGGCGCTCTCGGGAAACTGATGCAGGATTACTGCGAGAATGGTAAGTACGATAAACACCTAGCCTGACCTCCTCCCCCCTCCCCCAGACATTCATCCTTCAAAATATTTTCTCTCAGAGCCGGGAAGAGATTCCGATTGGTTACACCAGGTTTTGAACCCACGATTTTAGGCCGATGGGCAAGTGCCCAGATTGTTGCTGGATCAGGATCATGTTGCCATGGATAAATGGCGATCCAATGTTCACCAAGATTTCAACGAATCCACATGTTACAGTAGTTGGTTATCTAGTAACTCTCTTTTAAAGTTTGAAAGTATATTTTATTATTATATGCATGTATGTCCTCACTGCTAAGCCTCGGAATAATGGGATATTGACATTGGAATTACTTGACCTTATAATTACTTGCCATTAAAATTAGTAGTCTACTTGACATGTAAATAACTTGACATTTAAATATTTAAGGATAGACATAATTTTGAAATTCTTGACAAAGAACAAAATGTGTCTCAATATTATGAAGCTAATATATAAGCGTTCTTTAGTGTCAACATTGTGTTTTATAGTAAAACATCGTCTTCCGAGTCTATGGGGCCAATGATGGATATTAAAATACTTAAAAAATGTATAGCAATATTATTTATGATCGGCATTATTCATCTAATATTTCTCCATATAAAAGTATAAAAAGTAATAGTAAATAATCTATAAATCTGTCCATCTTTAAATTTACCTATATATATCTATCAATCTACTTAGCTACTTATTTATTTATCCATATTGTATCTATTTATCTATTCATCTATCTTCTTTTTATTTTGGAATATCTTTTCCCCCTTGTATGCGTTGCATTTTATCCGATCTTTTTCATAACAAGAAATGGGCCGTATTGCTGCTGAGAGTTAACACCCTTGCCCCTTTTACAAGTCAATCTTTTATGACTGACTTGTAATTTACAAGTCAGTCATAAAAGATTGACTTGTATAAGGGGCAAGGGTGTTAACTCTCAGCAGCAATACGGCCCGTTATGTTCAATGTTTCATTTCCTGTCCCACCTCTCTCCCCCCATACCTCTGTTCTTGACAGTGCCAAGTAACTCGAAGTTGCGTCAATGCCACACGTTTGTCAAGTGTACCACGGCAGTGTCCACCATTTTCTCCCCGAGCATCAAAAGTCTGTACGAGGGCTCCACCTGGTGCACGTAAGTAGCCTACTAAGCCTGGGGGTGGTTCAAGGTCGTCTTCTAGATTAGGGGGTGGAGGTGGATATTTTGGAATCAGGAACGTCGGTAGGGAGTGGGCGACTTGCTGAATTAACCGGAATGACTGTTTTCGTCTTATGTATATTTTATTAAGTTTATTGAAGAGGTACTTTCAATATATAATGTAGTAATGAACAGTTTAATAAATAAAATATAGAAAAAAGTTATAATGTATTTTGAAATTCATTATACATAAAGTATGTGCGAACCGATAATTTTTACTATAGGCCAAATTATTATATGTTTTTTTATATTATTCATTAACTTTAACGGTCGTTGGGAGCAGCTATTGGACACTGCGTGTCCATTAATCCTTTCAGTGTGTCTTGGTAGACTTGGCAGCGCCCATTTCCTCTCCAAGTCAACGGTGGATTATTATTAGTATATCGATTTAAGTATAAATGTCCTTGTAGAAGATATTTAAGTCATCTGCTTTTAATGAAATGTTTACGTACTCTAAAAACTGAAAGAAGATAAGATAGATGATTTCAAAAATTGAATATAAAAGACTACAAGAGTCTCAAAAGCAATACATGTAAAATCGAACACACCATTCGTTTATATACTGTAGCAAAAGTGAATTGATAAAAGACGCTTCATGTTAGTCCACATGGCATAATCTGAAAGGGTTGTCCTATTTGCAATTACGAGATGGAAAAAAATCATATTATATATCAGGAAAAGAGTTAAGCTTTAAACAAAGCATTTGAAGTTTCGTATCATTTTTAATTTGAGTCGCACATTTTTCTCAATCTTTCACTGAACTCAATCACTTAAATTTGTCGGGGAAATGCAGACTTTTGTATATAGTTCAGTGATGCTTATGCTAATGACGCTGACATACTTAATCATAAACATCTATAAAAGGCATTTGTGAGCGACCGCATCCAACCATATTATTATTAAGACTTTATGCATAAATTTCGTGTCTTTGTATAACATTGAGTTTATGAACTAAATAATATAAATGTAAAAGTGTATATAATATAGTACTTACTCAGATAATATTTATATTTTTGGCATTCAACGCATGCATTCAATCGAAAAAGATCAATAGGCTTTTTCTTGAGTTTATTTTCATGGCCGCATTTCCGGAAAATGTATTTTTAAAAATCTTAATGTGCTTATTTAATTTTATGCATGTCAGTGTGTATATATATGCAGTGTCTAAAATCTGCCGTAAACCATTGGGATATAATCTATATGCCGTCTTTCAACTAAAATATTTTATTTTAAATAACCCAACTTAGGAAGCGGGAAATATGTATTTGCTTTCACGTGTTTAACTTTTGGCTCAACGCTTTTTTTTTTTTAATCAAAAAGGTTTTTACAGTTCCATTTCGGATGTGCAGAACACGCCTTGCAGTCATCGGGATGTTATCTGGACGATGACGACAGTCTCAAGAAACACATCGCAAGCCTGGACAGTACAAGAATGGCCACTTGTAAGATAAGGGCGGTGGGGGGCGAAGGGTCTCATTCTTTTCTAATAAGGAAAGGAAAATATGTAAACGTCACTCAGGCGCGCCCGCAAACAGTCCCATACATATACACATGCATCTCTTTATATAGGCCTATATATGGGGGCATGGCTGGCGTGCATGGTGAATGCTAGAATGTGTCCCCGGGTCTGGAGGGTGTCCCTGAGTCTACCCAGTTCTGATGGGTACCTGACCTTAGTTGAGGTAAACACAATCTCCTAGTATGCCGTGGCCATAGAAACTGGTGATCTCTGGGTCATCGGCACCATGGAGCGAATTGATCCGACGGGTTACTTTATTATACGATATATATATATATATATATATATATATATATATATATATATATATATATATATATATATATATATATCAGCATAGATAGATAGATAGATAAATAGATAGATAGATAGATAGATAGATAGATGGATAGATAGATAGATGGATAGATAGACAGATAGATTGATTGATAGATAGATAGATAGATAGTTAGATAGATAGATAGATAGATAGATAGATAGTTAGATAGATAGATAGATATATAGATAGATAGATAGATAGATAGATAGATAGACAGACAGATAGATGGATAGATATATAGATAGATAGATAGGTGGATAGATAGACAGATATATTGATAGATAGATAGATAGATAGATAGATAGATAGTTAGAGAGATAGATAGATAGATAGATAGACAGTTAGATAGACAGATAGTCAGATTGATAGATAAAGAGATATAAATATGTAGATTGCTGGATATATAGTTACATTGACAGATACACAGATAGACAGACAGATAGATAGAGATATATGCATACAAATGTAGCCAACACAATACATACACAAATACAGACAGAGAGAGAGAGAGAGAGTGAGGAAAAGAGAGAGAAAGAGAGAAATATGTTCTATTGAATTCTATTTTGCTTTTCTATCTTTCAATTTCGTTTCTCTGGGTATTTAAAGGTGCTAAAGACACTCACCAAAGTCACGTGGAAAAACACCAAAGCAGCCACGACCGTGAGTATTACATAATGCTATTGGTTACTTTAATATCACGTGTATCATTTCACGGGAACTTAAGCGATATTGTTGCCTGGCCTACATATGTCCTAGCCGTCGTTTAATTTAGACTACTTTTATAAATGGCACCTGTCCGTTACAGGTGGGTAGCCTCAACAGGACACTTCTCAGAACAGGGAAAACAATACCTGGCGATATGCTTGGAATCGAACCCTATAACTTTGGACAGGAAGTCCGAAAGCGCGGAGACAGCTGTCCACAATAACGGGCCAATATATCTATCGCAATGTCTATTTATTATAAGCCAAACAAGTTTTAAAAGGAGGCACGGGCTCATCAAATCTATCAAATCTGTCCACGCCAAATCAGGGCTCTGAGTTTATCATAGTAATACGATTTCAAGTTTTGCTTTCCTTAAGCATAATATGTAAATTCATTCTTACAGAGATTCTACGTTTTCATATTCGCAATAGTTTATTATTTTATGTAATCAAAATAAAAAGTATATACTAAACCTAGAGAATTTTATCCATGTTCTGCTTAAAAATGGCTCTATACATGTTTATGTTGCTCAATGATAAATGTGCTCTGAGTTTACCTTATCTTTTTTTGTCAACGCGAAATAAATAAACTTATTATTTTGATTAGCCTTTTGAAAACTTTAGACAATTTAAATTTCAATAATATGTTTATATGCATGTCATTTAAATTTGATAACTCGCAGAGCTTCCAAAACTTTCCATGTTTGTAATAAAACGTGTCTTGAATTTTATTTATTAGATGCGCCAGTACTGTACCAGACGAAGTGGTTTCCCCTTTCCATTGCTCTTCTGATGATTCTAGCCGCTTTTTAAGTATAGGAAGTGCAGTTTCTAAGGAATTACCTGTGGTATTTTAACGGAAATCGGACGTCACATGGTTGAAAGCGAATACTACAGCAACCTATATAATATAGAATTGAAGTAGGTCATTCTACTAAACCTACTTAATAGAGACATTAAATGGGTCATTATACTACTTAGAGATTTTATTTACTAACGTTATCACCATATTTCTTAGAATAATTTAAACTTTAAGTGTTTTTGTTTATAAAATAAATTATTTAAAAAAGTTTAAGTAAGTCATTCTATGTAGCCTTCATTAATGTAGAATTTAAGTAGGTCATTCTACTAAACCTACTTAATATAGAATTTTAGTAGGTCATTATACTAAGAGGTTTTAGTTACTAACGTTATCACCATATTTCGTAGAATTATTTAAGCTTTAAGTGTTGTTGCTTATAAAATTGAGAAATAAACTAAAAAATGTACCATTTACTGTATATTTTGATGTTAATTTTGTGTTAAATCAACAAAAAAAAAGTTTTATATGCACATAATAATAAAATAATGTATATACAAAACATAATATAATGCACTGACCTAAATATTTACTTGCACAGATGATCATTATAATTATTGATTGATTTATAGACAGACAGATCAATACTAGATATACTCGATACCCAAGACAGTATGTGTGTAATTTTTGGAAATTAATGTATGTCAACACATATCTTATATCTTATATACTTTAGGCGCCCCTTCTATAAAGAATATTATTGCGTCTACCTACGCTCATCCGTGGTCTGAGTCTAGTATTGCATTTTTATTAAGTGTTTTCAATGATGTTAAGTTACTGATTTTCCTGGTTTGTTCAGGCAACCCACTCCATGCCCGGATGCCACTTGTTATAATGTTGTATTTCTAAATTAGAATTGGGTATAAGGAAAGACTAACAATTATAATATAGATAATACTGTTAGGAAAACTCTAAATATATATAATAATATTATATGTAAAGTATATATTTATGTGTGTGTATGTATTAGAACGTTCGTGTGTGAAAGAGAGAGGTGTATCCAGTAACTAATATTACACAGATATTGTAATAGTAAAATATAAAAGGCCATAAATCCTTTTATATTATTAACTTTGTAAATAGGAATTTGAATGGAACATTTTTTTTTGCTTCTCTCCCCTTGTCTCTCTCTCTTTCTCTCCTATAATATCCAGTTCTCTTCCCCTTTTCTCTACTTGTCTACCCTTATCTCGAATTCTCTATGTAATGTACAGTCTAATAATCAAGCACATGTTAAAAATACACATAATATGACTTATATCTGTGTGTTTGCGTGGTGTATAATACCTAATGTGTGCGTTTGTGCGCGTGTGTTTATGTAAATACAAATTATCTGCTTTATCATCATCAAAATCCGTGTTTACAAAAAAAATATAATTAAAAGTTTAAGACAACTGTATTTCATACTTGTAGAAATACATTCTGGTGATGCCTAGTTCTTTATCATTGAAAAAAAAACAACAACAACAACAATTGTTTAGTGACAGAATCGTCCATTTTAGAAATAATTGTTTTTCATAATTTATTTTGTAGCCTACCTTTTTATTACAAATTGTAAACATCAATAAATTTATTTCGCTGACTGTTTCGTTTTTGTTATTACGAATTATCATATATTTATATTATGTTTGTATTTCAGATGTGTTGTTGTTTGTTTATTACATAGATTTTGTTGTAACGCTATTATATTATTCCATTACCAAAACTTTTTCTTTGTAGCCGATCCGTTATAATCCCTGGGTCAAATCGAGATCTCTTGTGGAAAATGAAGTCGATGGGTTGTCTACACAATCGACTTCTTTGATTTGACCATGGAAGTCGTTGAACTATGATACTTCACTCGCTTTATGAACCGATGATCCTAATAATTGGGGGATGCTTCACTTACTTTAACTTAATTCATAGCTGACATCGTTTTACAGAGCTGGGTAAGGATCAGCTTAAAGTAATAACAATGGAACATATAAAACGTGGAGATCTAAGTATGGATATATAAATATCTAAAACTAAGATGGAACTTATAAAACAGTGTAACATAATGCTCACGATTTTTCGGTTTAGCGTTTGAAGGTTCCATTCATAACTAACAAGCATACACTAAGACTTTTCTTTGTTATAAAGATACAAAGAGTTAAAAGATACAACATAAGCCGTATGTAGTTTGTTGTATGTTAACCTTTATTATTTCTACCCAAAAAACGTACTTTGAAGCTCAACCTACTACAGTGGTGATCACATTGACAGGGTCACTGTCCGTCTCGGCGCCCAGCCTGTTGACCGCGGTCACCACATAGTTCCCGGCCTCGGACACGGTGTAGGAGGAGGCAGACGCGGGCAGAACCTTCACCAGGGTGCAGCTGTTGGGCACGCTCTTGTACACCGCCCAAGATCGGACGTTGGCCTTCGGGCTCCCGGACCAGTCCAGGGTGGAGCCGTGGGCCGCGAGGTTAGGCGAGGCCGGGGCGCTGACGCCACTTCTGTAAGGGTAGGCGTCGGTGAGGGTGGGCCCGGTGTACACACTGGACTTGAGAGCTGTTGTCAAGCCCTGAAATATATTTTTCACCATTATCTATTGTATAATCTATAACAGGTGTCGGCAACCTTCAGAAAGCGTGCCAAACTTGGCACGCAGAGCGATTTGCATGGGCGCGTGAAAGACCTCCAAAATCGGAATACAAGTTATTTTTACAACAAACTTAGTGCCAGAGCAGGTTGACATTTAGACCGTTGGCACGCTAAATGAATTATAAATCCTGCTTATGGCACAATATCATCGAAAAATTGCCGACCTCTGATCTATAAAATCATAATCTATAAATTGTTATTATTATTATTATAATCTAATTGTCATTCGTTTCTCTGTCATTTTGACGGGCATAACTACTAGTAATCAATAATACGCTAATGCTCATTAATTAACATAATAGTAGATTATATTTTTGATCCTATAACATTATCAAAGACTATAACAAGGTGGACCGCTTGCTATATTTTTATAGCCAATAACGCTGTCCTAAATGACTACTAAACGTGCCTAAAGACTTTCCGCTGCACACAATTTTCGATTTTAATCTGAATTTTTCTTTGAGAAAATCATAGCAAACCGGAAGTTTAGAGGAACAGGTGTGATCGGAAATTTCAAGTTATGTTATCAAATGGAAGAAATATCAAAGCAAAGACTATAAGTAGTATAATAAGATGGACCGCTTGCTCTATTTTTAGAGCTCATATTATGTTCTTTTTTTTCCGTGCGCAACCTATAAAGCTGTCTTAAATTGCTTCTACGCTCCTACCATTGCATTAAAGGTTTCCGCTGTATACAACTTTCGATTTTAATCTTAATTTTCCTTTGCAAAATCACAACGAATTACTAGAACGGAAGTCGAAAGGGCCCGGGTGCGATCGGAAATTCCAAAGCAAAATAAGTCAAGTTATCAAATAGCAGAAATATCAAAACAAGCGGTACATCTTATTATAGTCTTTGAAATTATATACAATTTTATTAAATACAAGACGATTCATACAGCTAACAACAGGAGACCGATGCATGGAAGACCTCGACTTTACCTTTAACAGGTCATTCGATACGTTTTGGGGAAAGATATTGATAGCCGCAGGCTTGATATAGGGATATGATATAAGGAAGAACAGTTTTGAATGAAGCTCTAAGCATGCACTAATGCATGCACTAAGTATAATTATCCCATTTCTAGAGAGCTCTTATTTGAATGCCTAATTTAGATTGCTAAGCTTTGTATAGATGTACTGGTCGCGTGCGGCTCACCAAGTGGAATTTTTTGGCCTTCCAGTAAATCTTGCAAAAAATGTACTATTCGTGAAATTCAGACAGCTAGTACTGATACACATCAAATTTTATTGTTAATTTTATATAAGTAACATACATAGTTTGAGACCCAAGCTCGAAGCGCTGGGTGATTGTTGAAACAAACAGGTGGATATGTGAAAATCAATCTAGATAAACATTGTTATTTTTTTTGTCAAATCACAGCCATTGAAGTCTGTTGTAGCTATGTCATCCAATTCGGTAAGTTTATGAACGAAATGTAGATAACACTTAAAAGGTTTGTTTTCTTTATGTCAATGATGAGTGCGACTTCAGTAATGTGTAAGCGTAGAAACTGTCTATAATTTAGAAGTAAGTTAGAAGTTCTACGTCCGGCGATTCCCAGGTCACATCACAACTGGTGGCCCCCACGTTCTTAAACTATAATGCTAGAGGCTTACGTGTGCATTAGTCTCAACTTGCTTGGAGCTGAAGTGTACCCCTCCCCAGACTTGTCTGCTGGATCTGATCTGCAGGAGTTGAATCTGGTGAACTATCTCATTGGGGTTCCAGTTGTTTTCAACTATCCTGGAGGAGTACATTGGGCATTGAGTAGTTAAAAAGTGTACTGGTAAATCAATGTAGGTGTTGACTTAAGTCCTTCAGTTGTTTATTTGTTTCCGTAGACTTACATATACATTATTAATTGAAAGAAGTGTTGATCTTTAAAACAGAGAGACAGGTAGAAAGGAATAAAGAAAGAGGGGGAGAGGTTTATAATTAAAAAGTTAAAGGGTGTAAATTGTGACAAAAGAGAGGAGGTGTTGTTTGGTGGGAAAATAAAAAGCGGAAAAAAATAACTAGAAAGATGAGAATAGATACAAGAGCAATGAAAGAGGAAAGGAGAGAGTGACAAAAGATGAAAACAGAGAAAGAATGCATCATAGTATAAAACCTCAACAAGATTTTTATCTCAAATACTTTCGTTATAATACTTCAATTCACGTATAGAAGTGGATAAATACTATAATAAGGATTCTTCCTATCTGGAAAACAGATCTAACAGTTATGAGATTATCAATAAAATATATTATGCAGGATTGAAGTTTGCAGTCTCGCTGTCCTTAACAAAACGAACACCAAAGAATGAACATTAGAAATAAATGTTCGAAAGACAAGAGCAACAGCTAATACATCCGTAAAGACATCGCACCTGTAGTCAGCTAGTCCGGCGTAGACGTGCTTGTGTGTGGGATTTTGGACAGGGTCAGACCACCAGTCTATAAGCTTCGTGAAGCTCTGCGGGCCGTCGATGGTCCAGTACAGCTGTGGGGCCACATAGTCCATCCAGCCCTTCTGGAGCCACAGCCGTGAGTCGGCGTAGATCTCGTCCACACTGGACATGCCTAATGAAATCCAATAGAAAAAAAAATATTGTTTACAGATTCATTCAACGGAGTAAGATAAGTTAAGATTTCATTATTGATCCAATCAAATGGGAATTAGTCTTGATTACAGATGTTTTGTCTTTCAGCATATTTTAAACACTATAAAAGAACTACTTTGTACACAAGCACAGAAATTATAAAAAAAGGCATGAAACTTAAATTGTTCCTCGTTCTTTTGAATGAAAGTATAACAAATTATTAACATAGTTCTTTATTGAACTAGTATCTAAATAATAGCTTTAAATGAACTGACCAGTGACTCCACTTGGATTCCCAGAACGCCAGATTCCGAAAGGACTGACTCCAAACTTGACCCAGGCTTTAGCTTGATGGATACTTTTTGAAAAAATAGATTACAATTCTATATAAAAAGAACCAATATATATATAGACCTACTTATATTTAATTTATTATCTCATAAAGCGTTTGCATAGAGTATTTCAGAGTAAGAGTCTAATGCATGTTGTTAATGCATGGATAACGTTATATAAAGTTCGCACGATTCAAGTATTAAATATGGAGAAAGAGTTAGATCTAGAATAGAAAAATATGTATGTATATTATTATGTGTCTGTAAATTACGTCACATGCTAGAATCATAGACTATAATAAGATGGACCGCTTGCTCTATTTTTAGAGCTTAAATGTCCTTTTTTCCGTGCGCAACCAATAAGACTGTATTAAATTTCTTCTACGCTCCTCGTTATTTCTTAAATTTTTCCGCTGTATACAACTTTCAATTTTAATATTTCATTGAGAAAATCGAAGCGATTCAATAAAACGGAAGTGCAAAGGAAACAACGAATCGGAAATTCCGAAAAGCAGTCTTTCGAGTCATCATATAGTAGAAATACTAAAGCAAGCGGTCCATGTATATTAAAGTCTATGGCTAGAATAATTCATAATTGTGCGTTAAAATGAAACGCTTAATTAAAATAAAAAAAGAGCAAATGAATATTTAGCAGCTAGTTGGAGCAGGACGAATTCTGAGGAGCACTCATTGTACGAGTTCTTAATACCAGTGCCAATATCCGCTTCATCTACAGATGTCGAAGTCGAAATGGGTTTTTCTGTGTTATGAAACTAGATCTATAGAATTGTAATGTAAGAGCTTGTGTGATTTTTTTATTATTTCAATTCAACCTCTCGTATATGTTACATAACGCTCCAGCTATACAAAAGATTATTGCGTCCTACGCTTATTCTTGGTTTGAGTCTGGCCTTGCATTACTATCTGTATCTTGATTAATGTTTCAAAAAATGTTAAGTTACTGGTTTTCCTGTGTTGGTTCAGACAACCCATTTCGTGCCAAGGATTTCACTCGGGAAGAAAGAGTATTTAAGTGCATTTCTTCTTGCTTATATGGGATATGAAAAGTGTTTTTGTTTATTAGAGCAATGTAAAAAAATTGTTTTTGTGTTATATTTCTATGTTTGAATTTAATGCCTATCGACGCTATAACAACTTGTATAACTTACTTATTGGATAATCTTTCTATAAGTTTGTTTACGTTGTCTCGTCTCCAGTCAGAGTGACTCAAGGATCCGCCTCCATTCTATACGTTCATAGAGTAATATAGTTATATATAATAATAAGTATAGGGAATAATTTTTAAATGCTATATTTACATGTACATAGGCGTACATATTAGCTTCTATTTAACATTTACAGAAGCTCCTCCTACAGATAGTTGCCTCAAATAGGAAGGGGGCAGAGGGAGCATATGCCCGGAGGGCGATACTTCTAGGGGTCGGCAAATATAGCCTAAATATAACACTAAACAAAGCGCTACATAGGCTTGTGAGGGCTTATTGTGCCCAGGCTTATTCTAAGGCTTAAGTCTAGTCTACCATGCTGATATGAGTTTTAAATGAAGGTAACTTCTTGCATCTCCTGACTAAGTACAGGCAACCCATTCCTTACCACAATTCTTCGCGTGAAGAAAAAAAAATTACAATTAGTAATAATTAGTATCTTAATAACATCATGGCTAAGGTAAGTTCTTGCCTCTCCTGACTAAGTACAGGCAACTCATTCCTTACCAAGATTCTTCTCGTGAAGAAAAATAGCTTACAATTAGAAAAAATTATATCTTAATAATATCATGGCTGAAAATTTTTGTAACCATTTCAAATACTTTATGTACTGCTTGGCTTTTAAATTATTTTTTTTAGCCAGTGTTTCTAAATTGAAAGATTCTACTAACAGTGTTACGGTGAATGATTGTAATAGTTATCTACTTGTAATAAATCCGACAGCTTTTTCTTTTGTTATTTATACAAGGCGCCTTCTCTAGTTTTCTCGGTCTATAAGACTTGTGATGCGAAAATTAAATTTTGTGGATCTGGCATAGAAGAGGACTAAACTGGTCATAAGGTTGGTGAAGCAGCGTTCACCAGTTTCTGTGGCCACGGCCTACTAGGGGACGTGTGGACAATACAATGCCCAGCCGCCGTTACTTTACACCAACTAATGTCAGGTCATTGGTAAAAAAAAATCCTAGCGTGCACCAGGATTCGAACCCATAACCTTCGTAAAGCCAGTCGTACGCGCTGCTGCTCGACCACATCAGAGTTAGACTCAGAGACAAACTTATAGACCCGGAAACTAAATTCGAGTAGTTTTTGTTACCGGAAGTTTTGAGCACTGGAGGTACATTCGTTAATACATTTTTTTTTTTTAAGTATACAAAATTTGACCTTGTAGGCGTTGTAGGTCGAGGTGTCAGGGAACGATGTGCTGGTTGGATACGGGTAGAAATAGTCATCCATGTGGATACCGTCAACGTCGTAACGCCTGACCACATCCATGATGACGTCATTCACCCTGTCCTGTTGACGAACCAAAAAAAAAAAAGAACATTTTTAGAGTTTCTGTACTTCTGCCTAGTGATGTCTTTAATACTGCAGTTTCAGGTAATTTTTCCACTATTTTAACATCGCTTGTACCAAATCCTTATCTCCGAATGTTATATTATAAGACATTACCTGACAGTCTTCTCAAACAAAAGTTGTTCTATAACTAGAGATCCAAAGATGACAGTTTCCAATTACCTGAACTTGAGAGCTGCCGGGGTCCATCCAGAGATCTTTGCCATAAGCATGGGCGTGTGCTGGAAACGCCTTGGCCATATGGTTGGAAGCTAGACCTGTAGTTGTGCTGGAGCCAGACTTTGCTCTGCGGGGAGTAGAGATATTTAAAGACCTGTGACACCTCGACTCTAGGGTGTGATACACAGATGTCCAGGGCGTAATTTGGAAGGGGTAATGGAGGGAGGGGGTGACAGGGCACAGCAAGACTCAGTCCGAGGCACGCCGCCATGCAGCCAATCGGAATTCTCCCTTGGATCATTAACGAAGTGGCTTTGCGCGTGAACCTGTTGGTCCAAGCGTTACAAGGATTCTGTCACTAGCGGGCCATATTCTATTAACTGTCTCTTTTGGCTCACCTAATGCAAAAAAGTACGTCACTAGTGTTTTTCATAAAGTATTGGGATTTTGTATCTAGTGATCTATGAATTATTGGGAATCTGTAACAAACGATCTAGGCGCCACCTGGCGACTCTGTCACATGAGATGCGTTTTGAAAATCTTTAACTCGCATGAAGTGGATTGTGCAAAAGGTTATCAAATATTTTTTTACGAATGTTTTTAATAAATACCAAAAAAAGCGCACTCAACACTGTACACAAATTGGTTACATATATTTTGTTTAACCATGTACTCACCTGTACGGGTTAAACCAGGCGTGAACCTCCATGTTCCTCTCGTGAGCCTCGTCTATCAAAAACTGGAGCGGGTCAAAATTCTGACTTGGGGCTGTACCCTGTGTGCCCGTCAGCCACTGGCTCCATGGCTCTATAGTGGAGTGGTAAAAGGCGTCTCCAGCCGGTCTGACCTGTATGTTTATAGCAAATTTTAAAAATTCCATTTCAACATATATTAGAAAAATACTGTTGGAGAAACAGTCAACAAGATTATGGTTCGTTTGACCAAGGCAGAAATGTTTTTGAATACCTTAATATTACCTTGAAAACGAATGTAAGTAAAATTATATGGATCTGTAAGAACGACACTTTGGCAGTAGTCTTTGGTTAAATTTGAGTTCTGATATACTTTATACATTAAAATGAGAAATCGCTTAACACATTAAACAGTACATCAGATCAATTGTCGAGCTACACACATCAGAGAAAAGAAGACTGCGTTCAAGCAAAATCCATCTACAGCTCAAGGTACCAATCGTAAAAAGAGAAACATTTGCAGCTCACTCCTACAGCGTCGTAGCAACTCTGTGGCGGAATGATCTTCCGAACACAATTAATTAAGCCATTTATTTTAATGACATATGGTAAATGTGAAGCGCATGCGAAGACTTTGTTATGAATAGCGCTATAGAAAATATTTAATTAAAAAAAATAATTGTAATAAGTAATGTTGCTTTGGCCTACAATTTGATAGTGAACAATCTCATTAGGTTTTCATTTGAAGTGGTCCCTAAATGTTGTTTTAGAAAAGGTGTACCTGAAAGAAAACTGCATTGATGGTAGCAGCGGCAAGAGTGTCCAGGAGGTGCCTCAGATCTGCTTGGTTTTGGGCTGTTGTTCTAGAGCTGGACGTTGGCCAATCGATGTTGCTGACCGTGGCGATCCAGGCCCCTCTCATCTCTCGCTTTGTTCGACCGGCACTGCAAGCTGCAAAGAATGTTAATAATCATCAGATGTTGGTGGCAAGACATCACAAACTGTTTATTTTTCAGACCAGGGGTCGGCAACCTTTTCATAATAGTGTGCCAAGGTAGGATTTCTAATTTATTCAGCGTGCCAACAGCCTAAAATTTGTCTTGCTCAATTCTTGTAAGATGTCTTCCGCATGCCATTAAAAATCGCTCTGCTTGCCAAGTATGACACGCGTGCTGAAGGTTACCGATCCCTGGTTCAGACCACATAGGGTATGTCAAGGATTAGCAAACATCTAAGTCAATTGCTGAAATCCTGGTTTTAAAAGTCAGAACTGTGTCTCGAGTCTGGAGCCTGTATCAGAGTTAATATTCTGGACTCTAAGAGATGTCCACAGTCTATAGGAAGTCTAGTCTAAAGTCACAATCTGAATCTATGCAGCTAAAATGGGGACCGGTCATCGTTTAGAGAAAGTAAAGGTGTTAAATAAAGGAATTGTGTTGGTGAATCAATCCTATAGTTTGTGAAAGCTAAAAGATCCTGGCTCAGATAAATAGGGAATTTACAATTTTAGTTCGACATGATTTATATTTGTATTTATTAGTTGTTACTTTCTTCTGTATAAAAAAAAAGGCATAGCGTAATCTTGATATCAAATTGTTTATATAATTTGCGATATCTTTAACGATAATTCTGTACCGACACACACAAGATATTAATTGGTTAATAACCGTTATACCCCTCCCCTTCGCATAGTTTTAACAGTCAATCACGGACACAAGGATAGTCAGCAAAGTCGTAAAATTCTATCTAACGGACTCCACTATAGAGCAATAAGTGTTGTTCAAATTATAGAGAAATACTTTTTGCTTCAAGACAGTTGAAATAGTGTTTAACCACTTCGTTTGGGGGCAAGTAAAAAATGTAATAACCTATTGATCAACTATACATAGGCTACTACAGTGATAGTACATCTGGAACTACAATATACTTATAAATATTCATCAAGCTAAGCAAGTATAGAAGTAAATGTACTGGCTTGGGAATTTATATAGATTGAAAAATAGAAATATTCCGCTCTCTTTTGAATACAAAATGTTAACCGTATGGGCTTTATTATTATGTAAATCTCTCTCTCTCTCTCTCTCTCTCTCTCTCTCTCTCTCTCTCTCTCTCTCTCTCTCTCTCCCTCTCTCCAACAGAACTTACCTGAATCTACAGTAGCCATCATACCCAAAAGAACCGCAGTGTACAGAATAACTGTATAAGCCATGGCTTCTGGCTTTGTTCATAAACCGTAAAATACCCACCTAAACATAGAATATGGGGAAGAAAAACTGAAGTTCAGAAAACGAATTTAACTTTTTCAAAGAAATATAATATAATATTATAAACACAATTAAAGCCAAGTACAAAATGTATGTCCTTTTATTTTATATATAATTTTACTAGCGCTTTTCCAGCAACTAAAGTGTCAATAATAAATAAAGTAATTGTTAGGTCTAATAAGTAAACACATAAGCTTATAGTTTTGTATACTCTTAATCTAATCTCACTATTTATAACCTATACGACTGACTCACCTCTTAATGTCAACCAGTCAGCAAATAAAAAGAAAACTAGCGCTATGAAGACTTTATAAAGACACGCTAACTAATGTGCTATTTAATTCTTTATCTGCAAGCTTACACAGTGTAAGATACAGTATTTACTTCTTTATCTGGTACACAGTTTTTAAGATACTGGAAACTTTTATGAAACAATCTGTTTCATTCTCACACAACTTACTTGCCATAAAATAAAATATGAAAACACACACGTTAACGAAATGATGATCTTTTAAGATTTATTTCCTCCTTAGAAAAAGCTTACAAATAATTATATGGTGTCATAGGAACGATTTAAACATAATAAAAGGTTCTCTCAGAATGTTGTCTTTATAAATCACATAACACTTAAAAGACATATAATGTATTGCCACATATTCTGTGTTCCTTTGTACACATTGACATATGAAATAAGTGAATATATTTAGTTAAACGCGGAAGCATAAAAGACGGGGGAAAGTGAGGCTTAAAGGGGATTTCCTATGTGTCCGAGAAATTGGAGGGGGGGGGGGTGTATCATGTTACCAGTGTGTTAGCATTGTGTGTAGTTTATAAAATGTACAATCTGTATGTCTTTAAATATGTAGGCTATCGTTACATGTTGACCTCGGAGCTCAATATATATATGTTAGCATACAGTATTTAGTCATATTGTGAGTGTAGGTAGAATATAAGTATGGAATATAGGCCTACTTATAAATTTTACTTTATATATCGACAGAATGGGGGGGGGGAGGTAGAGAGACAAGGGGTTACTCCCAAACTCGATCAACCGCCCCCCCCCCTCTCCCGCGGCCATTTCTATCCCAAATTAATGGATTTTAAAAAAAATATGAATGTTCCTCTCTCTCATTTTTGTATGTATTTAATTGTATAAATATTTAATGAATTTAAAATCTCTTTTTACGAATGATATTCAGTAAAAATATTAGTTTTAAATAGTTTATGGGGAAAGTGTACACCAATTTCAAATAAGCCCCTCCCTTTTTTTCCACTGTGTAGAATTTTCCGACGTGCACTATTCGTCCCCCTCTCCCCTCCCACCCCTCTACTTTTTATACGTTTGCCTCCCCTTTAAATACCGTTCAAACCTGGCTAAGCCACTATAAATTTAAATTATTAATTTTGATTCAAACATTTACAAAAAAAATAATTTAAAAACTTCAAAATATTTAATCAATCTATCTCTTACGTTACAAGTATTGACGAAAAAAATAAAATATTAGTTTATTCATAGTTTATAGATAACAAAAATTACACATGTTCAGAATTGGGCAATCTATTTCTTTCATTCCGTGCACTACCCAAACCCCTACCCGGGACATTTTACACTATATCCCCCAACACTTTTATAATCTTGATAAAATATTCGTTTTCTCAAAAGTTTGGATAGAAATTAGTCACAAGTTTGGAATTGGCCTGCTATATATATATCCTGTTCATCATCCTATTCCACTATTAGACCCTTCATTACCATGCAAGCCTGTCTATGTAAAATAATGACCCTTGGGACCAGACTTATCACAGGGTATGTGTAGCAGCGTTCATCGGTTTCTGTGGCCATGGCATATTAGGGGATTGTGTAGCCAGCACAATCTGCTTTTTACTTTGGAATCAAAGACACTAGACTAGTTCAAACTTTGTATACATTTGACAATAACACTTAAGTCAGACAAAAAAAAAGTTAAGTATCCCGTCGGACCACATTGATCCATAATACGGCATACTAGGGGATTGCGTGGCCAGTACAATTCCCAACCGCCTTTACTTTATCCCAACTAAAGTCAGATACCAAGTACCCATCAGAGCTGGGTAGACTCAGGCGACAGTCTCCAATTCCAGGAACAAATCCTAGGCTTCTACCAGAGTTCGATTCCAGGACGTTCGTCGGTACGCCAGTTGAACCCGCTTGGTCACCTTGCGCCTTTGACAGTAACAATACAGTTATTTACTGTTGATATATTTTTGGTTGAAAAACAACAGTTGTTCTACGGTTACTGTTTAAACAGTACCAGACACCCTGAGAGAGATGTAAAACGAACACAACTAAAATAATTTCTTTTTCGTCCACAATATTTTATTCTCTTCTAGACAACAATGTCCGCTCTATACAAGTCCGTTGGTCACAGTGTCTCGTATTGACCTAACCAACGACAGTGGTCAGCGTGACGGGGTTGCCGTCCGTCTCAGCGCCTAGCCTGTTCACCGCCGCCACCACGTACTCCCCCTGTCCGCTGACGTCCAGGTGGGTGGTCGCCGTGTCCAGGACCTTGACAAGCGTGCACGTGTTCCCGCTGCTGTGGTACACCGCCCAGGAGCGGACGTTGGCGTGGCCGCTTCCGCCCCAGTTCAGAGTGCCCCCGCTGGCGGTGACCTTCGGGGCCTCGGGAGCCGGGACTCCGCTCCGGTAGGTGTAGGCGTCCGGAAGAGCCGGGTGGTTGTAGACGGATCCTTTAAGCGTAGTAAAGAGTCCCTGAAGTTTATGAAAATTTAAAACAGTGTTAAATGTAGTGCGGACAAGTTTAACCATAATATATGCTATTTCGTTTTCAAAACATAACTAAAAAGAAAAAAACAAAGAAAGAAAAAAACAAAGAAAGAAAGATCGATCTATATTTAAAAAAGTCGGTAACAAATCTCTATTTTGTACAAAGAAGTCTTTTCGAAAATATGCGTCTATTCTCACTATAGCACGAATGTTGTGTATTTTTAGTTTATAGCATACAAATATTTTGAAATGTTCCGGAAAGTTGAAAATTGTTTGCCCTATGGGCCGTATTGCTGCTGAGAGTTAACACCCTTGCCCCTTATACAAGTCAATATTTTATGACTGACTTGTAATTTACAAGTCAGTCATGAAAGATTGACTTGTATAAGGGGCAAGGGTGTTAACTCTCAGCAGCAATACGGCCCATTGGTAAACACACCAAAGGGTTGAAAGACGCCAATATGGAATTGTGAATAGCTCCAGTTTGCACACTGATCTATAAAATGTGGTATATATAGAGATTAGTGATTAGTGGAGCTGCTAAACTACCCATTAAAAAGGTCACTGCGCCTTTTGTAAAATCCTGATTTTTAAAGTTTCGCCATCAAAAGAAAAGAGAAAAAAACAAGGAAGGGGGGGTGTCTAGTAAAGGGGGGGAAACTACTCACGTGGACATTGTGCTCCACGTGCTTGGCGCTGTAATGAATGACTCCCCATACATCGTGAGCAGTTCTAGACTGTGTCGCCTGGACCTGGTGCAGAATCTCATTCACGCTCCAGTTGTTTGCTACAATTCTACAACGATGAAACAGTTTTAATAATAAATGCCGACTAGGAAGTTGAATAAGTGAGAATGGGTTGTACATTTTGATAATATAGTAATAGTAATCCCGTTGGAAAAAATTAATCCATGAAGCCGTTGAAGCAGCTTTCACCAGTTTGTTTATGAGGCCACGACATACAAGGGGATTGTGTGGACAGTACAATGCCCAATCGCCTTTACTTTTATTAGCCCTTATGATCAACCCTTGTGGGAACACCTATACCTGTAGTCTGCAAGGCCAGCGTAGACATGTCTGTGCATTGGATTCTGGGCCGCATCGGACCACCAGTCAATGAGCTTGGTGAAGCTCTGCGGGCCGTCGATGACCCAGTAGAGCTGTGGGGCGATGTAGTCCAACCACCCCTGGTGGAGCCAGTGGCGTGAGTCGGCGTGCAGTGAGTCGACACTGGACAATCCTGCAAGTAGAATAGATAATAGTTCAATACGCGTTTGTATGTATGTGATCGTCTGAAAGTTGACGTTATTGTTAATGCTCAACGATACCGCAGGTTTACATAGAAACTAAGTTCGACAATCCTTCAGGTACACATTGAAGCTAAATGACGACAACACCAAATACTTAACAGCGCTCATAAGCCTTTAGAACCACTATAAACTGTAATGATTGTGTAATAATCAGATAGAAAAAAAATTATCCTTTTTGAAGCCTTGTCGTCCATGCAGCTATTGCAGCCGCGTTTACTAGGTTTGGCGTTGAAAGCATACAAGGGGATTGAGTGGTCTACACAAATGCCGAGCTACCTTTCAATAGAACTCAGGGACACACTTCACCCAGGAGATCGTTGTGGCGTAACCTAACTCGGATACGAGGCCTTTAGTGTGGCAATCAAAGCGCGCTTACACTAGATCACCATATCTCAAAACCATTTAAGACACTAAGAGAAAAGCACTTTTCGTTATCGCCAAATACAAGAACTAACTGATGTAAGTTAAATATGTCTTCCCATCAGATGGCATTACCTACAACTCCGGCAGGATGACCAGTTCTCCAAATACCGAACGGAGCTATTCCAAACTTGACCCAAGGCTTGGCATGATGTATGCTGGGAATGCGGAAACAGAACGTATAGTTTTAATAATTGTATGGATATTTCCAAGTTATGAGAATTCTTCCTTTTCTCTTTAATAAGTTATAATAATAATTTCAATTTATTTAATTTGTATTTCAATTTATTTTAAAGCTTTAGAAAACTCATTTTAAAATAGTACACAAATTTGTAGGCTCTGTATATCTAGATCTATATATCAAACAGCGAGGGGTTTCTTATCTTTTTTTTAAATCTTTGCGGTATTATGCAATTAAAATCTGTTTTAGGACATGAACACACATTTTGTTCGTTTTAGACTAAACAAAAACTATGTACTGTATACGGCAAATACAGTACTTGTGAAATCTGTCAAATAATAAATTCAACTGAACTTACGTTGTAGAAAGTCATGAAATCTCTCAAATAATCAATTTAACTGAACTTACGTTGTAGAAAGTCATGAAATCTGTCAAATAATAAATTCAACTGAACTTACGTTGTAGAAAGTCATGAAATCTGTCAAATAATAAATTCAACTGAACTTACGTTGTAGAAAGTCATGAAATCTGTCAAATAATAAATTCAACTGAACTTACGTTGTAGAAAGTCATGAAATCTGTCAAATAATAAATTCAACTGAACTTACGTTGTAGAAAGTCATGAAATCTCTCAAATAATAAATTCAACTGAACTTACGTTGTAGAAAGTCATGAAATCTGTCAAATAATAAATTCAACTGAACTTACGTTGTAGAAAGTCATGAAATCTGTCAAATAATAAATTCAACTGAACTTACGTTGTAGAAAGTCATGAAATCTCTCAAATAATAAATTCAACTGAACTTACGTTGTAGAAAGTCTGTGTATTAAGGTGTTCACATTTTCCCTGCGCCAGTCATTGTGGGACAAATTTCCCCCTGCGTGCTGAAGAACCAGTCCAATGTTATTGACAGGGAGAAAATGAAAACCAGCTTGACTAATTTTTAAAACAAAGTGAAATTCCTGCACGGTTGCCGTGCGGCAGCGCCTTGGGCTGGCGTAACGAGGGTACTGGGTTTGAATCCCGGGTCTGGAGGGTGTTCCCTGAATCTACACAGCTCTGAGGGGTACCTGACCTTAGTTGGGGTAAAGTAAAGGCGGCTGTGCATAGTGCTGGCCACACAATAAGCTAGTATGCCGTTGCCATAGAAACTGGTGAAAGCTGCTTCACCGTCCCTATGGATCCATTAATTTTGTTCTGACGGGATACTTTACTTACTACCTGCACGTTAGGAAGCTAGAAGTATTTTTTTTTAAACAAGACAGGTGGGTATGATTGCGCTCTAGCAGAGGTAGTGGATAATCTCTATAACTCTATATAGTATATAGTCCTTTTCAAGTTTGTACTAGCCTAATACGCCCTGAAATTGCTTATAATCAATCAATATATATATATATAATTACTGTGAGTTTGTTTTTATGTGTGTTTATATACATGTACACATGTTTATCCTCTATAGACTCCTAGGCCGTTTAACGGATCGAGACAATAGTTAAATATATTGTCACGTGCGAAATCAGCTACTGACGTTAGATGATATTTTTAGTAATGTATTATTATATATTTATATTCTTTTGATTCATATCCATCTTGGATCTCACAAGGTTGTATAAGAACTTGTATTGATGTTATTCAATTAGATTTGATGTTTATTTTACTCGTTTGCTATGAATCTTTATGAATCTTTCCCTCTCCATTTCCTCATCAACAACTCGTCCCTCAGGTAATAACCTGCGGCCATTGTTTCTAATTCTCCTTCATTCTTTGCTTCCTCTTTTAGCTTCCCGATCTCTGGATCTTTGCCTTGAGCAAGAATGAGTAGTTGTCTAGGCGACAAATTATTTTGATCAGTATGACTTGAGTGACCACCTAGAACATCCGCCATGAAGGTTGCTTGCAAGTCAATCTCTGGTGTTGGTTCTGGTTTCTTTGTCGATTCATTAGTCATCTGCTGTTTCTCCATAGCTCTAGTGATAACACATACTGAATTTTCAGTATTCTTACACTGAACAGAGTCTTTGGTTTCTTTAAGTACAGGATGTACCTGATTCTTGGCAATGTCACTTCCTAAAAGTAATGAAATGCCTCTGTAGGGAAATTTCTTCACTATCCCAACAATAACAGATCCAGTGAAGTAATTACTCTTCAACTGTATACGATGTAACGGTGCCGTGAGTGTTCCAGCCATAGTACTGATTAAGGCATACTGGCCTGTATGAGTCAATTTCGACGTTGGTACAGTATTCTTCAACAGTAGAGATATATCAGCACCGGAGTCACGTAGAATTTTAATCTTCCGTTCTCTAGCTTGATTATCTATAGGTGACACATAGCCCTCGCTAACATCCGATAGCATGCACTCGGGTAGTTCTCTGCCTACTGAGTTTCTTGCTACACTACTGCCTCCATAAGTAAACGTTTTATTTACTGTTTGTTCATCTGTCACCCTCCCTTTGGAGTTGAAACTAGAATGTTCAATAGCCTCGGTCTTCATTTCAAAGACTTTTTCCGACTTTGAGCAACTTGGACATGCGTGTTTCGCCATCTCCTCATGACTAACATCAGATGTCTTTCTTTCAGCTTTAATTCTTTTGTGGGCAGTTTTATTTATGTGAGTTTCTGTTTGTACGGCGATGTGTGATAAAACCACGTTGTTCTTGTTTTTAATGGGTCTTTTCTCTTTATGTAGACTCCAACAATTCTCTTTTATATGTCCATCTTTCTTACAGAATGTACAGGTAATTCTCTTTTGTACAAAACTTGAATTCTCTTGTTTATCGGCTTTTTGTTTACTTTTATCCTCTGTCGATCTTAACTTCCTCTCTGTATTACTGTTTTGAGTCCTCAAACTTGTTCTGTCATTTTGAAAATAATGGCTATGCGGGTGAATAATGACATATTCATCGGCTTTAACTGCTGCTTGTTCTGCTATTTCAATACCACGATCAGCCAAATGAACTTTTATATCAGTGCGAATCTTCTCAGTAAAATCCTCCATCAGTATGAGATTATATAGTTTTTCATAATCTTTATTCACATTCTTAGAACGTAACCATCGATCAAAATACTTTTTCTCTAATCTCAGGAAATCAACATGTGAAACTTCTGGTTCCTTCTTGTACTCACGATATAACTTTCGATACTTTTCTGGAGTTAGAACATAACTCAATAGTACTCTGCTCTTTATTAGTTCATAATCATTGCATTCTTCTGGAGTCAAATTCAATACAACATCTAGAGCCTTGCCTTTTGTTAGAGCTGAACGTAAAAGTACTGCTTTCTTATCTTCAGGAAATTTATAATCAATCGAGTTTCTCTCGAAGACCATAAAGAACTCATCAATCTCTATGTTCTCCATGCTTGGGACATGCTTTTTAAACTTATATAGTTCTACATTATTTGTTTCCTGAATCGTATGAGTTGACGAACGAGACTTTGCCAATTCAATCCTTTCATTACTAGCGATTCTTTCTTTTTCCAATTCCCCCAATCTTTTCTCTTTCTCTGCTTCTATTCTTTTACCTTCTAATTGTACTTCTATTCTTTTACCTTCCAATTGTACTTGAATTTCTAACTTCCTCATTTCTAACTGGAATTTCATGTCTGCACTTAGTTCATTTCCATTCATTTTAAATTCATGGTTATCTATGTCTGTTTTCAGGGTTTCTGATACATTGAGAACCACTGATTCCTCACTATTCATAGTATTTTCTTCAAGCATTCTACCATGTCTTTTCAAACAGTCCTTAATATCTTGAATCAATTTACTCCTTACTGGTGTAACTTCAGTAATGTTTATTCCCAGAGAACTTGCAATCTCTTTTAACTGGGTTAGTGACATGCTATTTAACTGTTCTGACGTGATAGCAAAAATATTCAATTGCTCCAACGTAAGATTAGCTTCCGCCATGTTTTATATTAATGACGTAAATAGAAGATAAAAAATTTCAACTTTACCTTTTATAAAGTCCTTTGAAATATTTTTACACCACTTAATATTTGTAGAAGATAAATTTTTAAGGATGATTGTGTACAAAGCTGAAAACAGTATGTCCGAACACAGACAGTGCCTCCCACGTAGACAGAATTTGAATAAATATTTGTTGTAAATCGTTTTCACTAAAACAGTTGTATATTCTCAATTTCTTATACATACAAACTTTAGATCCAGGACTTGAGCCCCCAATCTTTTCTCACGTGCGAAATCAGCTACTGACGTTAGATGATATTTTTAGTAATGTATTATTATATATTTATATTCTTTTGATTCATATCCATCTTGGATCTCACAAGGTTGTATAAGAACTTGTATTGATGTTATTCAATTAGATTTGATGTTTATTTTACTCGTTTGCTATGAATCTTTGTGTATGAAATGATTTAGATAAACTGTACCTTAATATATAGGAAATCCACAATCCTGTTTGAAATTGAACACAATTTTATTCTAACAAGTTGAGATGATAAAATATAACAATACCACAGAATACATGTACCAGTATTATATAATGAAACTTAATCAGTTGAGATTCCTCTATAACGAACCAAGCTGTAATCCTATCTTTAAGAAAGTGGTCAAAAACAGTCCTCACACATTAGCGCCCAAACTAGAACTAAACTAACGGACTCAAACCCTCGTGCTGACATATGACGCATTTTCATGCTATGACGTAGTGTCTAGACATATACATGTTTTATTCCTAACACGGAAACATTTCGGGTTTAAGATTATTTCATTTTAACTTTAGTTAATAATAACAGAACCAATATAATATGGAAATAAATCTACTCGTAACAATATAAATTGGAAACTTCATCCAAAATAAATTTGTATTATATCAACAATATTGCTTAATTCATTAATTTATTCATTAAATAAAGAATAACTTATTATGTTAAGGTTATAACCTGGAGCGTTATTTACAAAATATTCAGAGTGATGTCCATAAACAAATGCTTTCAAATAATGTAGCCAATAGTTTGGTGCTTCCCGGTTTTTTTCTTGCTGCGAAAGCTTTTATTTTTTTCTGTATAATTTTGTCTTTTTGATTCTCTTTGATTGTTTTTTTTTTTTTTTAACAAAACATTTTGTCGTCTTTCGTTTTTCCCGTCAATTTGACGGGTATAAATTCTAGTAGAATATAATATATAATACTATTGACTAAATTTCTGCGGAGGTCCATGACAAGTAGAAAGTTAGCTAGTAATACCGACTGACTGAGTTGGGTCCATAGGCAGCGTTCACCAGTTTCTGTGGCCGCGGCACAAAGCTGGGAAGACTTGAGGCTCTCTAGCCTTTACCAGTATTCGAACCCAGGTTCGCCAGTCAAACGCACTGCCCGCTCGACCCCACGTATATGACATGTAGACGTAAAACGTATGATAATTATTGTCTAAACCTTATCATTCATTAGTCAAGGTGAGGATCTTACAAAAGCAAATATTAATTATATTTTGATCTCAGTATCACTGAGAACTGCTATAATGTGTTTTAGACCAGGGGTCGGCAACCTAAGCGATGCGTGCCAAACTTGGCACGCAGAGCGATTTTCAACAGCACGCGACAGACCTCTAAGAGGTGTTTTGTATTGATTAAAAAAAAAACATTTTCCGGTTCTGAATGAGGAAATCTGACTGTTGAAGCCGATGTTTCTGAATGACATAGCGACACATTTCAATGAATTGAACTTGCATTTACAAGGACTAGAATGGATTTGCATTGAAACTGGACAAAAACTGTTGCCGTAAAATCAATTTCAAAACATTTAATTACATATTTAAAAAAAAGTAAAGTACCCGTCAGACCGAATTGATCCTAGGTCCGGTGAAGCAGCGTTAACCATTTTCTGTGGCCATGGCTTACTAGGTGATTGTGTGACCATCACTATTCCCAGCCGCCTTTAATTTACCCCAACTAAGGTCAGGTTCCCATCAGAGCTGGGTAAACTAAGGTCAGGTACTCATCAGAGCTTGGTAAACTCAGGGACACCCTCCAGACCCGGGAAAAAATCCTAACCTGCACCAGGATTCGAACCCTGGACCTTCGGTACGACAGCCGAACGCGCTGCCGCACGGCCACCGTGGCCCCTTCATTACATGTGCATCCCTATTGTTATGGACCTCTTTATGATGACTATTATTACGACTCGTTAAATCGGATTCAATGAATATAGTTGTATCTTTATTAGAAGTCTCTAGATTCTGCTAATCTGTAGCCCAAGCTAGGGGTTCCTTGACTGACAGGTCTATGCAGTAATGTAGTTATATTCGTGATAATTATCTTCAACACATTTCTCAACAATGATAGATCAAACAACTCCAGTTGTTGAATAAACAATTTTATTTAAATTGTAGACTCAATATAAACGATCAATAAACTTCATCAACTGGTGGCAACATAAGTATCAATAAAATGGCATTATATGTACATGTATGAATATAGCGACTTCACTCTACAAACGTTTAAACTGAACTAACTTTAAGGAGGTCGGGACTTTACAAAGAAAACGATCATCGAAGATTCTACAGGGTCTTAATACGCATTTTAACCTCTTTCTCTATAATTACTACGATCCAGAATTATCCCCCAATTTCCACGGGATTTGAACGAATTATTTTATTTAAACTGCCCTCAGGGCATAAAGGTCAAACCTTGGTCGCTTTGGACTCTGATACGCACTTGTTAAGAGGTCAATGCCTTACTACGTCATTCATTTATGACCGATATTCGTAACACTATATTAAAGCATACATTTAGATAGATAGTTGGGTTCTTTCAGAAAAACATCGAAGCACTCAAAGCGGAGTTTTCTAATCCAAAGAAAGACTTTCAAATTGATGGACTCATCAAGCCTAACTGGTTTGATCTTGCAACAACCCTCTTTATGTAGATCTTTTTTTCGGGGGAATTTGTGGGATATTGGCGATTTTAAAATGCAGCAAGGTTGAATTTTAAGCATTTAAAAAATGGACATACAAATGTGCCCATGGTGGAAACAAATCTGGACGGAGGCTGCTAATAAAGTCATTTTCTATTCTCAACTGCTAGGTATTCACGCTTTGACTTTCAGCTTTCAATTTACACTTGTGAACAGATTTTATCGCACATGAAAACTATTTTAAGCTTTCAAAGAAGCAAGATTGAGATTGCGCTAATTAAAAAAACTCGTGTGTGTATTCTCTTTTGAAGATATTTGGATAGATAGTTGTTTGTGATGTTTTTTTATTTTATGTGTGGTTAAATTGTGGACTCTTTCCTCGGGCCTAGCGGGGTCTCCACAGAAATAATAAGAAGAAGAAGACGGTCACCTACACTTGACCGCTCATTAATTGATACAAACTATTAACATATAAAAGATTTTTGTGTGCACATTTTCTTTAATTAAACATAAATATAAGTATTTCTGAAGCAAATTTATTTGTAAAACTAATTTAATAAATATAAGAGACTTATTTAATAGCACCTTATCATGTAATTTCTGTAATTATTAATGTTTAAAATATAAACTCCTTAAATGGACAAAACATTTATTCATGAAATGTTTATTTACAACTGTTTAACGTAAATTATTTTAACCCTCCAATAATTAAATCTTGTAATAAATACCATAATGTTGGATTTATATAAAGAAATAATAAATAATTTTATATTACAAAACATAACTTGTTTGGTATAACTATTGAATGAAATATTAATATGGAATCGTTTTTTAATTAAAGGGAGATAATGTTTATTATATTTTTCTTTTTTTTTCTTTTAAAAAAGAATGCATCGCATGCATACAAAATATTTTTAACTTTGAAATGATAAAACTGTAAAACGTATTTAATTAATATAGATATATATATATTATATAACTAAAGAAATTATATGTATACTTTCAAACATAACATTAACTACTTAGATAGTCTGATTACTACCTATTTATTCCGCTTAATATTACTCTCTCTTTTTTTGCTATTTCGTTGAAAATAAACAAAACAACTTTAAAGGACAATTCAGTTAAACTGAGACAACAATATAACTAATATTATCAGGCGTTATATCCTTAACTTAATTAACAAACGATAATGTTAAGACAATGATTGCCATAATATGATAGTTTAGTAATGTTACGACCATAATCCTCTTGTGGTCAGAGCCGTGTAAATGTTGTTGATAATTCTCGTTCGTCCTAGGGTAGACTTTGGTTGTTATTAATTATATTTCAGTATTACACAAACTATCCTTATTGTCCTGGGCACAAACTCAGGATTTGCGTTCTAACAGTTCCTTTCCGTGACGT